>PVHX01002274.1:131709-173529 GCA_004024805.1 Geosciurus inauris
TCACGCTTGTAATCCCAGCACTCAGGGAGGCTGAGACAGGAGAATCGCGAGTTCAAAGCCAGCCTCAGCAATGGCGAGGTGCTAAGCAACTCAGTGAGACCCTGTCTCTACATAAAACACAAAATAGGGCTGGGGATGGGGCTTAGTGGTCGAGTGCCCCTGAGTTCAATCCCCAGTACCAAAAAAAAAAAAAAAAAAGTAAAGAGAATCTAGGGGATCTAGCTCAGTGGTAAAGTGGCCCTGGATTCCTCGGTGCCCCTGCCCCAACATTATACACACACACATTAATATTCATATATGTATATATGTGAAATCTGAACCTTTTGCCTATAAAGTATAATGGGAATATTTCTTACAGTTTATGATTTGTCTTTCTTCTTTTTTTGGTGTGTTTCCCACCTATATTTTATATATATATATATATATTTTTTTTTTAATTTATTATTTTTTTTAAGATAGAAAAATCTCTCAAACTTTTCTGTTATGTTTTCTGATTTTGATGTCAGGCTTAAGAAAGTTTACCCATCTAAGAGAATAAAATTATACACAGGAATTTCCTACTATATGGTTTCTTATATTCAAATTTTAATCTTAGGTTAGAGGTAGAGGTATAGCTTCAATTTCTACCTCCGTTTCTAAGTCTAGCAATTATCTTAACATCATCAGTTCTTTTCTTTTTTTTTTTTTTCTTCTTCTTCTTTTTTTTAAATTTTTTAGTTGTAGGTGACAGAATATCTTTATTTTATTTTTATGTGGTGTTGAGGATCGAACCCAGTGCCTCACACATGCTAGGCAAGCATGCTACCACTGCGCCATAATCTCAGCCCCATCATCAGTTATTTTCATGTATCTTATGTTATTTTAATTTCATGGTTTGAAATGTAACAAAAGAACTAAATAGCACCTCAGTATCTTAAAATATTTTAGTTACACAGGGCATGCGTGGTAGAGCACTCCTGTAATTCCAGCGATTCAGAAGGCTAAGGTAGGAGGATAGTGCAAATTTGAGGCCAGCCTGGGCGACTTAATGAGATCCTGTCTCAAAATAAAAAAACAAAAATAGCTGGAGACGTAGCTCAATGCCCCAGTACTGAAAGAAAAAATATTTAGTCACACCATTTTAAATTTAATAGGTGAATATCATAAAAATGTTAGGATTTTCATATCTATAATCCCATTTCATTTAGATAATTGGAATACAATTCTTACCCAATTCTAAAACATGAAAAAATTGCTGATAAAGGACTCAAATATATTGTCTAAAGACAGAGAACCCATAATCAAAATCAATATAACTAATTTAAAATGCATATTAAGATAAGCCTATTCAGTTATGTTTTCATTATTAATGTATTAATACTTAGGCTGATGGCTCAAAGTTCAATGGTTTCTCCTGCTAAAAGGAATTGCTACCTTAATCAAAGGCCAATGCTTGATTACTACCTTTTAGATAATAGCCACCAACTTTGTAAAGTTATTCTTGTGAGAACTTGGAAGAAACTTCATTATTTTTTCTTTGTAAGGGGGGATTGTTGTTTTATTTTTCAAATTGGTTTTAATTACAAAGAATAATTTTTAATCTCCTTCAAAAGAAAACATTTACTTTTTTAAAGAAAACTTAAATAGTCCTGTACCTCATGGACTTAACACTTTAATAGGAAATGTGTGGAAGATTTTAGTTCTCAGCTTTGCCTTGAATCAAAATTTTTTTATGAATGATAAAATGTTGAGGGAACTTTGTCTTATTTACGTGCATGCTTCTAAGATCACAATAGTTTATTATAAACACAGCAACTGTACCATGCTCATAATTCATAGAGAATATGCCTACACGTTAGCTCCTGAACTAAAAGATGGAATCTCAGTATATTTTCCAATGGAGTAATCTTATTTTCAAATTGAGTCATCTTTCCTCATCAGCTTAAACTTTTTATTTTGTGAGTCAACATCCTTGCCTGTCCACAGCAAGGATGTCCACACACAGGAAAGTGTGTTAACTTTAAAACTCCTTAGATGTCAGTACATAGTTGGAGTATTGATCATAGGTCAGCACTAGTGCTGGCTGGTGAGGAGGCAACCATACTCATGGCTTCTAAAAATTCATGGTAGCGAAAGAGGCTGCAGCTATTTTCTAAGCTGAATGAGTTCCACAGTCAACAAAAGGCAAGTGATAAGCTTATTTAGAGAAGTGTGGAGAAAAAGAGCTGTAGTTAAACATAAAACTAAAAAATATAAGCTTAAAAGTAAATTTTATTTACCCAAATTCTGACAGTTACTGTACTAATTTAGTACCCATCTTGATCCACAAGCTCAGTTATGAAAGGACCATATATTAAAACAAATAACACACCTGCTGATTCACTGGGGGTTGGTTTGCTTTTCTTTTTTGCTTCTGGTAAAGGCTGATATGGTCTTTGTCCCACAGGCTCATCACCTTGTATAGCTGTTAAATCATGCATACTGAAACTTCTTAAACGTTCAGTTATTGCTCCTTGGCTCTATTAATAAAGAAGTGATAGATCCAGAAAAAATACTTTATAAACTATCTAGTATGCTTACACTTAACATTTTAAATATGGAAACAGTTTATTATGAAATATAATAACATTTTGTTATGTTAATAACATCCTCAAACATTTTATTATTGAACTTTCAGAATAAAAGTTGAAATATTTGTATAATGACCACCACATATTATTTACATTGTGCTATTTGCTATACCATATATCAACTATGTGTCAATCCCTTTAATTTTTATGCCTTTCAAAGCAAGTTGTAGCATTCGTACATGTCAACCCAAACATTTTAAGATTGTATTTAATTTTACAGTGCAAAAGAAGGTGTGATGAGATCATCCTCAGAGAAAAAAGCATCCATACTTTTGAGTCTTCATTCAGTACTCTGGGTTAGTAATATCAAAATTACCACTTTGGGGTATAAAATTTATGATTTAGAGAATCTTTTCAAAGTAAAGAGACTGTTTTAAAGCTAAGCCAAGAGTGGTACTAGCTCTATCTAGAACAAGGCAGGAAAATTTAAGAGCCAAAGAAATTTGGATATATAATAATACTCAGTTAATGAATTCACTATCCGGTAAGATAGTGACTACTATTTGATCTGTCTTTGTTATTTTGCCTTAATAATATGAAAGACACTACACACAGGTGGCATATTTAAACAAATAAATTAAAATGAAAAAAAATAAAAATTCATTCCTTAACTGCACTAGTCACATTCCAAATGCTGAATACCTATATGTGGCTAGTAGACACAGTATTGGACTGTGCAGTTACAGAGCATTTCATCATTGAAGAAAATTCAATGATTTTCCTCACTGTACAGTTTGAAAGCTATATTTTCTGAACTTTTCATATATAAACACCCCCCCCTCCAATAATAAGGCTTTGTGAAAAGAGAAAATAATTTCTAAATTTACTTACTTTAAATTTGCATAGTATATAGATGACTCATTTCTTATTTATAGCTAGATTAAAAATATTCTTCTCAAGGCTTTTTACACTTATTATTTCTTCTTTTCACACATGTGAATTTATGATTGCCTCTAGTTTCAAAGTTACCATAGAAACTCATGGTTCAGCTCTAAATTTCAAAGTCAAAGGTGCTACATATATTTGCGTGTTACTGCTAACTTGTATTTTACCCTGGAGAAAAGGTCTTGATTCATCAGTCTTGATCATAACTTTGGGTTACTGATACCATATTATGTCAAAATGAAATCTCATTTACATATCCCACTTGAGCTTTGTATTTCTACTATTTTTTTAAAGTTATAGATGGACAAAATACCTTTATTTTATTTATTTATTTTTATGTGGTACTGAGGATTGAACCCAGTGCCTCACACATGCTAGGCAAGTGCTCTACCAATGAGCTACAACTCCAGCCCCTTTCTACCATATTTTAAAAATTGCGATAAAGAATTACCAAAGGGTCTATTTCTCCACAAAAATAATTGTATTTTTATACATCTAAAAATATTCTGGGCATGGTTTAATTCACTATACTTGCTTCCTCTTTATCAGATATCATAATTATTAAACAGATGGTCGACAGCATACTTCAGAGACACACTGCAAGGAAGTGACCAGTGTTCACCTGAAATAGATACCTTGTTTTTTCAGAACCATCATTTTCTTTATCCTACCTTGGTATTTCTGTGCCCTTTCTCAGTAACTCTTGATTTTTTACCTGCTGCCACACACACATGACAAATGGCATGCATGTCCATGTGTTATAGTGTAGATCTTAAACATCCCTTAAAGGCCCACGTTATTCACTTGGTCACCAGTCATGGTACTGTTAAGAGGTGGTTGAGTCTTTAAGAGGTGGGTTTAGTGGGGAAAGGATAGGTCATGAGGGCGTGCCCTTGAAGGGGATATGCAGATCCCTGTCCTTTCCTTTTCCAGTTTTTGCTTCCCAGCACCATGAGGTAAGCACCTTGCTCTTCCATGATATGATGTCTTGCCATAGGCCCAAGCAACAGGGTCAACTGACCGTGGACTAAAATCTCTAAAACTCTGAGCCAAAATAAAACCTCTTCTATCTTTAAGTTGATTATCTTAGATATTTTGTTACAGTGACAGAAAGCTGACTAACATACTATGATATCCTCTACATGACCGAGGTGCAGTTTCCAAGGTTGGCTGTAATTACTAAACCCTCCCACTTAAGGAAGTACATTTTGGAATACAAATGAGTGCAAGTGTCATTGAGTCAGTCAGCTTAATAATTATATCATCCACAAACTTTGGTACGTAAGTATAATCAACAAATACTTTAGGGCCTAGATCACAAATAATAAACTCATATACTATTGTTATTTCTATTGTTGTACTATGTATACTTGCCTCCAGAGCAAAATTTTAGGGAAATAGAGAAGGACAAATTTTAGGCTGCTTTTCTTCTTCTAGTGCACCTGCTATGGCTCTGATATTGAGTATACAGTAAGAGAACTGAACACTGTTTTTATGCTTCCTTTTTTTCATTACTCTCGACTATTAAAGAGTTCTCCCTAGACAACAGCATGTTTTAATGTGAACACTAAAATTTATAAGCAGAAGCTCATTAGCAAACTACAGGCAAGGTCATGGGCATCTCCATGGGTAGACAACACAACCCATAAAGCTTTGCTTAAGGCTTAGATTCAGAATGGAAAAAGTCTGAGGTATCTGTGGGTGGGGGCTTGCCTATTTATTGCCTGCATTCTAGTTTAGTTCTTGAGTAACCAACCCTATTGTTATCGATATACTTTAAGGAAGGCCAGGTACTAAGAGAAAGCAAAAAGGGGATGTAAGCCTTCTTTGAGAAACCCCAATACTTCAACAGCTATTATCACTTTGGAAAACTGGATTTGCCCATATATATAGATTTGTGTGTGTGTGTGTATATATATATATATATATTTTTTTTTTTTTTGTGGACCCGGAATGGAATTAATATGAAAACAGAGAAACAGTGAAGCATTATTGTGATCTTCAAAAACAAAGCTGGGCACGGTGGTGCACACCTGTAATCCCAGTGACTTGGGAGGGAGCATCACAAGTTTCAAAGCCAGCCTCAGCAACTTAGTGAGGCCCTAAGCAACTGAATGAGACCATCTCAAAATAAAAAATAGGAAAGGGCTGGGTATGTGGCTCAGTGGTTAAGATACCCTGGATGCAATTCCCTGTAGAAAAAATAAAACAAACAAAAAACCAAAACAACAACAAAAACCCTATTGTATATATTATAAGCATCCGAAGATCAATTTAAAGGATAGGTGTAATCACAAAATAATTCCACCTAAATTCCAATCTTCAGTTTTTATACCTTTATCACAAAAAGTCCATTAATGAAGAGATTACTTTTGCTATATGACGTTAAGTGGAAATACCTTTCCTCTATCCCACAATTCTAAATCATATGGGCAAAATGGTTGCAAGTATAAGTACAGTTATAAGTAAGTAGATAGGGCAAATATATTTTTCTTGCAGTACTGGGGATTAAACCCAGGGCCTTGTGCATGGTAGAAAAGAGTCCTACCTCTGAGCTATATCCCCAGCCCTTTTTATTTCATTTTGAGACCAGAGTCTTGCTGAGTTGCCCAAGGTGGCTTTGAACTTGAAATCCTTCTACCTCAGCTTCCCAGGTAGCTGGGATTATAGGCATGTGCCACTGTGCCTGGCTAACAATTCTTTCTGATCCATTTCACTCATGTTTGCTGTACCTAATCCTTTATTCCTCTCATTAAAACACACACACACAAAAAAAAACCAGTGGATTTTGAGGGTACAAATAAACCATTATACTCATTGGTCAATAACAATTTTAAAAAGTATCACAGTTTCATCTAAATTAGTAGTGTTTTGTTTATTTTATTATTTTTAGTTTATATATATTAAGCCTTTTAAAAGTATAAGAAAGATAAGGAAGGTTGGGGATGTGGCTCAGCTGTAGAGTTATTACTTAGCATGGTAAGGCCCTGGATTTGATCCTCAGCAGTGAACAGGGAGGGGAGAGGCAAGAGTGGAGAGGGGAGAAGAGAGAAGAGAGGAGGAGATAGAGGGAGAGGGAAAAGAGAGAGAGAGGGATAAAAGGAAGGTTCTAGTCTCATAGAGTAGGGAAGTATGTATGGAAACAACAATCTGAGTCACTCAGGAAGAAGGGGGTGACCATCCATAAGGTAGTTCTATATCACAGCACTTTAGATCCTATTCTCTACAGAATTGTATGCACATTGTTAAAAGTGATCCTAAAAAATCAGAGAAAATAACAGAAAGATAATAATAGGAATGCAAAAGTCAAAGTAACAGACTAAGTTACACTGAGACCGATCATCATTAACAGAAGTTTTTCTAACTTCTGAACTTCAAGTGGCTCAATTTTCAGGGCCTGGATTTGGATGGGCTCACACATACATTTAAGACAATGAAAATGAGCCAGTGTGGTGGTAGCACGCCTATAACCTTAGCTACTGAGGAGGTTGTGGCAGGAGGATCACAAATTGGAGGCTAACTTGGGCAATTTAAATTTAAGAAATCCCTGTCTCAAAATAAAATAAAAATTGGCTGGGGATGTAGCTCAGTGTTAGAGAGCTTGCCAAACATGCATGAGGCCCTGGTTTAAATGCCCAGAACTTAAAAAGAAAAAAAATAAAATGAGAACATGATAGAGGCTGTATCCAGACCTAACACACTCAAGCGCTAGAAAAAATTCTTTAGCTGAGAAGCAGCTCCCTGACCTGGTACTACACAAAGGTTATTTATATCCAAGGGCACTAGGACATCTGAAATATGTATTCCAGTATTTAAATACCTGTTTGGTATCTACAAAAAGGTACCTTGTGTATATGACCAATTCTAACTTTTTCTTTTTTGGTACTGGGGATTGAACCCAGGAGTCACTGGGATTATAAGTGTGTGCCACCCTACCCAGCTAATTCTAACTTCTTTACACTCAAATAATTTTGCTTTTGTCTAAATATTTCTTTTGCTGGTTAAAAATCACATTAAAATGACTACACTTTGTGTTAAGCAAGGATAATTTATGTGCTTATCAACACCTTTGTATAAAACCTTTAACTTATTCTCTTCACATTTTTTATTAAGAATTTAACCAACTAATCTGATCAGAATGAACTGACTGCATTTGTATTAGGTGAATAATATATTTTAGTTTTTTTAAGATTAAAGCCATGTATTTATTGAAGCATGTTTGTAATATAGAGACAAATTTTGAAATGGAATTAAAATTATCTGTAACTCCCTCCAAAAGTACCTATATATTTTTAAATGTCCTTTTATATTTTGGACTCATCACACTTCTAGTACAGGATCTCTAAACCTTCACACAACTGCTATTTTGGTCTGGGGAAGGGGCTGTCCTGTGCTTTATAGGAAAAGTACTCAGCACTCTTGGCATCTACTCACTAGACACAAGGAGCAGCCTCTTCTCAATTGTCACAACCCAAAATGTCCCTTGGTGGTGGTGGGGGCACAAATGGCCTCCAACTGCAAACCAGTGTTTTAGAGATGTAAGGGGCTTCACAAGTTATGCTCATTTTATAGGTGAGAAAATCAATTACTTAGGGGGATTTTTAAATATTTTTAAGTTATCAATGGACCTTTATTTTACTTATTTATATGTGGTGCTGAGAATCGAACCCAGTGCCTCATGCATGCTAGGCAAGCACTCTACCACTGAGCCACACCCCAGCCCAACTTAGGAAAATTAATGTGAATGATTTGCTCAAAATCTTAAGGCTAATTAGTGGCAAAATCAACAACAAAAATCCGTATTAACTTGACTGCTCTAGTTCAGTGTTCATTATACCAACCTGATTCCCTAGATGGTAGGGAAAATAGTATGACCTTTCTTTTCCATTATCTGGACAAATATTCTCTTTTTAAGGGGATGATACTAAGTAGCTGAATATTCTCAAATCCTTTCATAAACAGCCATTACAACAGAGACAACACGTCAGAATTTTTGACCTAATCATGAACATTTAAGTCAATTAGATTTCAGCAGTTTTACCAGTAAAGCTCTAATTTCTATAATTGACTTTTTATGCCCACTAAAGAATTCACCAAAGAGGCTGCCAGAGGAAATTCAGAGATAGTTAATATGACCAAGAGTACTTTTCTTCATCTGTCCTTCATCTGTCAGTAATGTTGCTCATCTGTACAAAAGCCACCTGCATCTCTCATGTGAAAAGCTATGGAATGTTGAACATCCTCAGCAAAATCCTTGAAGGTCCTTCATATATTTATGCTTTGCTCAGCCAAAATAAACTTGTATGCTGACCTTGTGAACAGATGCCTGGTAATGAGGTCATAGAACTGAGTAACATTTTCTGAAAATTGCTTTATGGTGTAATAAATGCTCTGATTAGATTCCTGTTTTCATATTTAACATGCTCAGGTGGTTCAAACTGGGAAACGTAGTGAGGGAGGGTATTACTGTTCTTCAAAAGTCATGTCAAGAGTCTAAAAATATTTAGGCTGAAATTTTTTTTAAAAAACTATGTATTGTAAAAATTTTAAATAATTCGCAAGTCATTACTGTTGACTTTCTTGTAGTTTCTCCATAAAGTTGACCGATTTATTTCAGTTTCAATTTACTTGTGAGTATGAAGTATCTAGTTCAGTGATTCTTCTATGACAAAACTTTTTTCTGATAGCTCCAGAGATGAAACTAATTTTGGCTACTTTAAAATAAACATAGTAGCCAGGTGTGGTAGTGCATGCCTATAAACCCAGCAACTCAGGAGAGTGAGGTACCTCAAGGCCAGCCTGGGCAATTTAGTGAGACCCTTGTTAAAATAAAACATACTGAACCCAGGGAAGCTCTTCCACCAAGTTATACCCCCAATCCTTTTTTACATTTATTTTGAGACAGGGTCTTACTAAGTTGTCCAGTTTCCCTAAAATTCGTGATCCTCCTGCCTTTGCTTCCTTACTGGCTGGGATTCGGGTGTGAGCCACCTAGCCCATCTTAATGACTCCAAGGTAGAGTCTAATATTTCTGTATCATCAAGAATGGTGAAGACTACCCACCACCTCCCATAGGGAACTTGTTGAGAAAAGAATCAGGACACCATGAACAAGTGGGGACAGTTTCAAAATAAATTTCAGTCATGAGATATATGTTTCCATTTGTTTTGTAGTAGTTAACTTTAGATGATTTTTATGCTTTCTGCTTAAGGTGTTAAATATATAAATAAAATCAATGAAGAAACAAAGCTTGAGAAAACCGATATAGGATTACTTTCATAGTATTTTTATAGGAAAGTCTTTCTGTGAGATACTGTTTAATAATGGAGGGTGGGCTCTTAGTAACCAAAGATGGGATAACATTTTCAGTTAGGGAATATAGACATTAGCCATAGTCAGACAGTAACTTGTGAGGGTAGAGACTGTATCTATCTTATTCACTGCTACATCCTTGGCATCTAGTTTATGGTAAATGTCAAGTAAACAGATGTTAAATAAAGGATAAATAGAATGCTAAATATTGATGAAGGCAAAGTATGAAATAAAAACAAATAAGGGGTCTGGGGTTGTGGCTCAGTGTAGAGTACTAGCATGTGTGAGGCACTGGGTTTGACTCTCTGCACTGTATATAAATAAATTCATATATATAAATGAATAAAATAAAGGTCTATCAACATTTAACAAAATATTTAAAAATACTCCAAATGAAGTAAAACAAACAAGCAAACAAAACAAATAAGAATGGTCTATAGTTGTGGCTCAGTGCTTGCCTAGCACGTATGAGGCACTGGATTTGATCCTCAGCATCACATAAAAATAAATAAATAAAATAAAGGTATTGTGTCAATTTACAAATAAAAATATTAAAAAAACCCAACAATATCAACAAAAAAATGAGGAGGGAATAAGAATAACATAACACAATGGGTGTTGCTGATTCCCTACATAGATGGTACAGTAGTAATAAATGTAAGTCAAAATAAAGTAAGTACCCCACAAAATGGTCTCAGTGTGTACAAAGGTGACTCACAGAACAGTAGATTATAGACTATACTTACATATGTTAAAGAGGGTAGGAAAAATGAGATTGATTCATTTCTATCATTACCAAAATGAAGTCCAAAAATACTTATTTTTCTAAACAAATTTTCAGGTTGAAATTTTTCAGTTTTTCTTCATAGAAGCATGTTAAGTAATGCTTTTTAAACATGAAAAATTCAGAAAGCATATTCATTTGGATGTCAACAAATATATACACTTAGTTTGTAAGGTCAAATAAGGCTAAGTTTTATAATAAATGAACAGCAACAAGTTCTTAGTTCCCTTCTCCCTTTCATTCTGGCCATTTCAAACCCTTTGTTTTCCTATTATGATAGATGAGGATTTTAGTTCTTTTCCACCTCCTTTTTTCATTCCTTCATCTTCCCAATGTAACAAAATTACATTTGTTAAATCCTTAGTCTGTATTCTCATTATTATTATTAATGCAAATGCTATTCACTGCTGGGCTAAGTCAGGCTCCATTACTATTATTTCCTTTCTTATGTAACTTTTGTTTTTGCCTCTGAGTTGATGATTATGCCTCCCTTTATTGGTGCTCAGTTGTTCTATTCTCCCTGTTTACATTGCCTCAATACACTTTCCCTGGTGCTCAGGGTTGATGTGCGGTTGCACGGATACCAGCTGTCTGTACAGTGAGTGCTCTGGTCCCAGCATGCACTCCGGCATGCTTGAGTAACATCCCTGAGCAGTATTAAACCTATTAGATTCTCTCAGCTCCACACTCTTCCCAAACATTCTTTTAGCTCCACGCTCTTGCCAGCACCTTATCCATCACATCCAGTGTTGGCTGTTTGCTCTTTGGATTTGCTTCAAAGTTCCTGCCTGGGAGTTTTGTCATCTCCCTTCTGTGTTGGATAACCTGTTAACCTACTTCCCAGATCTCATGGGTTTGTTTTTTGTGGATTATTCTGTCTTTAACAGATCACATCTGCACTGACAAAAGATTATTTTGTATATGTAGAATAAAAAAAATTACTAGAAGTTCATATATGACTGAGTTTGACCATTACAGACGTTGAGGATGATAGTATCATGGATGGTACCATTCTGTCTTCAAGCTTCCAATGTCACCATTTAAAAATTTAATGCCATTCTGCTTCTAGATAATTTGAATGTGATATAAATCTTTTTTTTTTTGGTGGTGGTATTGGGGATGGAACTCAGGAGTGCTCTATCACTGAGCTACATCCCCTGTCTTTTTAAAATTTATATCTTGAGGCAGGGCTTGCCAAGTTGCCCACGTTGGTCTCAAACTCGAGATCCTCTGCTTCAGCCTGCTGAGTAGCTGGGATTACTGAAGCAGGTGTCTGTTTTCTCATTTTAAAATTCCTAGTTGTTGAATGTTGGATTTCCTGTTGTTTTTTTTTTTTTTGAGCAGATATGGAAATCAGGAATGCATTTTCATAAAACAAGAAATTTAAAGCTACTGAACTTCTAAAAATGGAAATAGTCCTTTAAGCTGAAACTTTTGCTATTTTAATGATTATTTATTATCTATCTTAATAAAAGAAAACTATGCTACATTATAGTATGGTAGTGTACTATACTTAATAATAATTTATTAATGATTATTGCCATACAGTATATTATATATATAATGCTTCATAGTTAATAAACTTCCACTTAATCCTTATCCCAACACACTGATAGGTATATAATTTGAATTTTTTTTTTTTTGGTACTGGGGATTGAACTCAGGGGCACTAGACCACTGAACCCACCGCCAGCCCTATTTTGTATTTTATTTAGAGACAGGGTCTCACTGAGTTGCTTAGCACCTCGCTGTTGCTGAGGCTGGCTTTGAACTCGCGATTCTCCTGTATCAGCCTCCCAAAGTGCTAGGATTACAGGCGTGTGCCACTGTGCCCAGCTTGAAATTTTTATTCTGTTGATTATATTGATTTGATTTTTGAGTCAAAGATCGCTTTGAAGAGTGAAAGCACCCTCTTATTATATCCCTTCCACATTGCAATGATATAAAAATCACCACGTAACTGGAATTTTCTTTCCATAGCATTATTTTTTGTGTTTAAGATAACTAAAGGAGCCTGACCTGAAAGCAGAATACTGTTTATTCTCAATTTAACTTACTAGCAGTAAACTCAAATTTTAACTTGAAGTGAGACAGACATACAATGTCAATGTTTACTGGGATCCCATTGTGCAAGAAAGCACTATGCCTTTATATGTACTCTCACAGATAGATATGTTAACCCATTTTATACAACAACCAACTTATGAAAACAAAAATTAAGTAAATTGTCTATGGTTACTTAGGAAGTCACACGCAGCACTTTCTGGGTATAAAGCCTGTTTTCTTTCCATATACCACACACTCAAATCAATTACTCTACAGTATTTAAAATAAACCACACCAATTACTACATGCAAAGAAATCCAAAAGTCATAATGCAAATCTTCACAGAAGGCATTCATTTGATAACTTGGCTTGCAAACACAGCAATGACATTAGTAACTGGCTAAGTAAAATTTCAAGTTTTAAGAACAGAAATTTTTCATGCCTTATTTTGAATAATCAGTTACCTCAAATTGATTGAAGTAGAGGTGCAGAAGTAAGCCAGAAATCCTACCCAGATATTGCCATCGAGAGAGAGAGAACACCAAAGACAGAGAAAGAAGAATAGTCATCTTTACTTAAGGTGATTTATTCAAACTGTCTCAAGGTTATAAAATGGGAAAATTATGACAAAATGACATTTTCAGGTTTTTTTTTTAATTCACTATCTCTCATTTGGTAATCAACTGAGAATTTCAAAATAGCAAACAAACGTAATGTTAAATTATCTTTAAAATTATCTATGTGTTCTTTCCAGTATTAGAATAAACACAAAGCAAAATTCTGCCACAGTTTTTAATGATCTGAAATAAAAAGCCATCTTTCTTTATCTGCTGAATTAATATGACACTGGATAAAAAGGCAAATGAAAAATTACCTTCACTGCTGCAGTGACAGCTGCACTAGCTGCTAGGTTTAGACCTTGCCTTCCAAAGTTTACCATGGTCTCATAGCCTCGTTCCTTTGCCTGTACAATATAATCATCAATCTCCTGGGATAACAAAATAAAATAACCACAGATGTTAATTTTATCTAGAAATATTGTTAAGAAGCCCCAAACTAGGACTTTCTCTTTATCATGTACAAGTTTCACTAATTTTACAGCCTAAATAAAGCAAGTGTTGATACACATTTCTAAAAAATGACTTGTGGAAATAATTTATATATCTTACCCTTTCCTTTGAAGAAAGAAGTGGATGAAGGAATTTTCTATATATTAAGCTTGCTCCTTTGGTATAGGGAGAAAGCAGCCATATGACAAAAGCAATCTTCAGTTCATAGTACAAAGGAAACCTAACAAGAAAAAAACCAGAAAATACTTCCAGTGGGGATGGGGGGAACTACAATGTAGAAAACACAAAAACACTTTTTAAAAGTTTGGTCTCTATGTTAAGTTTTTACATGTAAAAGGTAGTGTGATCAGGGGCACACTGAATGAATCGACAAATGAATCGAAAAATTGATGAACTGACAAATCCATCAATTTGCAAACGAGTTAACCAGAGTACACTGATGCCCTCAGAGGGTCACAACTTCTAGTACAATATTCTTTGTTTGAAGCAAGCATAAGCAAGCTCCAAACTGACTGCAGCTGTCAAGAGAGGGCATTAACAGCCCCCTCTGCCATTCAGCCATGGCAGTAACATATACCCACTCTGTCTGTGGAGCTAAGGTGCCATAGAAGTACATGACATACCTCCAAACACCAGGACACAATTTTACATGCTCTAAGTGCACAATGTAAATGCACACCTCTTGATCTTTCTCAGAACTCCAAGAAAACTTCCTCTTCAGTCTACCTGGACAGAACTGCAATATTCTACTTGCAATTGAAGGGGAAAAGGAATTACCCCTAGGTAGTAGACTGGGAATTCCAGTTAACATCCATGCCCTTTTCCACATGACTTCCTAGTGCTTTTCTTGTAGACCGAGTACACTTCCCCAACCAGTGATTGTGGATTTAGCCAGATGACATGCTTTGGCCAACAAAATGGGAATGTAACATATGTCAAATGCAAGCAGAACCTTCCAATACCCTTTGACTTTCTCACCCCAAGGTTCTCAACCTCTTGCTTTAAGCTTTGCCTTCTACCATGAGAACAGCTGCTTCTTCAGCCTTGGTCCTGAAATGAGAAGACACTTAAAACTCAGCTGAGTCAGCAAAGCTGCAGCCAACCATTTGCCCTCAGGAAGCTTAGGGAAGAAAACATGTCTGTTGTTCCAACCCACTTTAGGGTGGATTTTTTGCCAGACTTAGAGGTAACTAATCTATCATGAGAAGACCAGTATCTTGTGGTCCATGAGGAGCCAATACATATGATAAACTGAACAAGTCTGGGTTCTTCTGCTATGCAGGCAGACCAGTTGGTGACAGTGAGGAGTAACTAGTGTGCAGTCAACAAAGCATGTCTGCCACAGTGCAACTGAGAAATATGTGGACTTTGAATACTCATGTTAAGCTTTTTCTACACTTTTTTTTTTTTTCAGTACTGGGGGTTGAACTCAAGGCTTTGTGCATGCTAGGCAAGTGCTCTACCACTGAGCTGCATCTTTTTAAACAAGTAGCTGCCACCAGACCAAGCTTCTTGATTTCCCTGGAATTCCTGGGAACACAAGAATTCCACAACTTTATTTGAGGAGTGGGAAGTGATGTTTTCATGTAGAAAGAGATGAAGAAAATGAGATGTTGGATATGAAGCAGCTTGATTAAATTCACGTAGTTAATAGCAAAAGCAGGATAAAAACTCAGGACACCTGAAAATAAGTCTGTAGTCCTCATTAGCAGAACTTACCAAGCAACTGTTTGATCTGCTATTGTTTCAATCACAGTGTAGAGGGCAAAAACAATCCAGTACATCATCCAGCGAACCTGGAAATAATAAAAATACTAATCAATCAATGGACTAAAATTATTCACAACTGAAAAATGCTATATAACTATATGTGTATTTCTAGATAAATAGTATGTTGGTTCAAATGCAGAAAGTGATGGGCCAGTTTTCAACATATTTTATGTTTGAGTTCCTTAGATCATTATAAACAATCTTGGGATACAACAATCAAAGAATAACAGATGTCTGATATAATATAGGAATCGAAATCAAAGAACTGGATAAATAGGAAATGTTTTTCTTAACTGGAAGAAAGTTCTTTAAAAGATGTTATCTATGCATTTCTTGATGAAGATGATTGGCTATTTATTATATAAATAATACAGTATAATGTGATATGACCACCTTTAATTTTCATTAGTCTCTAAAACTTTGCACTCCTTATTTCTCAAAACACAAAAATTGTTCAGAAACCAGTGAATAATCCTGGAATTGTTACTTGTATTAATGAAAAATCCATAATGTCAGTCACTCAGTTTGAGAGTTTAAGAGTACTGTCTTCTTCCTTTTGCCCTCATAAAAGCCTGACCTTGTATATATCTTCCAATCAAATTCCACATGGTAGTTCAGGACATTTTCAGCTCTTGCCCGGACTAGAGCATCTTAACTGTCCCTGACACTGGTGTCACTTGGTACTAATCCTTTTCATAGACTGCTGTCAGATTAATTTTTCTGGAATATGTTCCTCCAAATTGATACCTTTCCTTTACCTCAGCAGACTTTATCTCCCATGAAAGTTCAAATTTCACTAATCTCTGCTTTTCTGCTCAATAATAGTAAATATGCAATACCCATATCAACCATGAGCTAGGGACTGCTAAGTATATCACATATTAATAATTTACTTAACCCTAAAGCAACATTATGAAGCAGGAAATGTAATTATTTCCATCTTAGAGAAGACAATGATGGCAAAGAGTCAAAGTGACTTGCTTAAGGTTTGGATCCAATGGCTGTCTGATTCTGGAACTGGTTAACCAATTAAACCATTTATAGAGAGAAAACTGAGGAATTGCTGAATGTGGGGTCCAAGAATAACCATTACTTCCTCTTGTTCTCATCCTAATCAGTGACCAAAAAAAAAAAAGTAAATAAAAACCAGGCCATTATAAGCAGCTAGTACTGGTCTAACTATTTAGCTTATAGAGATATTTGTTTCTGTATTTCATGAGCAGTATGGGCAGTATCAGGCTATAACTCATGTAGCTTTTATAATTTTCTATTTATATAGACAAATAAACTAATAATAGCCATGAATAATGCTGAAGCAATTGGATTGTGAAATATGAACAATACCAATTTGCTTTAATGTATAGAGAATTCTGAAAGCTTAACAAGTTGGCTAAAGCAAATAATAGGGTACATTATTTATATCTAAAATACAAGGAAATTTATTTATGAGATTATTGCAAATGAAAAAGAAAAAGACAAAATGTTCTCTTTTCACTTTTCATGGCTTCTCTTAAATCTCTCACTGCTACCAGTTCCAAGCTTTTGTCCAAGGATGAGGATTTTCTTCCAGGGCTGAAATCCTGTGAGTGCTTCTGTGGATGTTGTCTTTTTTTCCTTTCCACCCCACCCTCACCCTTTTTAAAAAGGAAAGTGATGCTCCTCTGAGTTCATTCACTGAGCCCTTCCAAATCCAAATACTAAGTACTTTTAGCTCTCAACTGTACTCACAAAGTTATCTTTACCCTGATTTGCTATAAGCCTTTTCCCAAAAAAGAAATGAAGAAAAAAAAGGGGCTGGGATTGTAGCTCAGCGGTAGAGCGCTTGCCTTGCATGCGTGAAGCCCCGGGTTCAATCCTCAGCACCACATACAAAGCAATAAAATAAAGACGTTGTGTCCATCTACAACTAAAAAAATATTAAAAAAAAAAAAAAGAAATGAAGAAAAAAATGGATACAAACAGAACAATGTGCTTTTATAGAGCTGGAAGGGGACCTTGGAAGTAAACTTTCCCAGTTGGGTCTCCCACTCAAACCTACCCTAGGACCCTTGAAGAGTTTCCAAGAAACCCTAGTGCTCCCTGGGGATAGAATCTGAAAACAAATAACATGGTAAACTCTGCTCTTTTTACTGAGGTCCAAAATAAATAAGTCGCTCTTGGTCAGGGACCTAGGCAATGGTTGAAGAAGGCGGAGTCCACCTTGAAGCTTGAACCATTTTTTTTTTGTGGTGCTAGAGATTGAACCTAGGGGTGCTTTATCTCTGAGTTACATCCCCAGCCCTTTTTTACTTATATCCTGAGACAGGGTCTCACTAAATTGTCCAGGCTGGCCTTCAACTTGCAATTCTCCTTCTTCAGCCTTCCTAGTAGCTGAGACTGATTACAAGCATGTACCACTATAACCAGCAATGCATCTTTTTAAACAAGTGGCTGCCACCAGATCAATCTTCTGAGTTATCTAGGAATTCTTGGCCTTCTTCATCTCCCATACTCAGCACAGGGATTTCAGTATCAACATTATTACCTCTACAAAAAATTTAAATTTGGCTCTTCTATGTGGTTTGCAAACCTCAAAAAAATAAAAGTATTTAAGTCAAGGTTGCTATTTTTCATTGTTTTACATTGTAATTATTTTATAACCATCATTATGGTTGTGATCTTCCAAAGGGATAACAACTATAAGTAATACTCCATTTTTGTTATTCCAGTTACAATTTACTTGTTAATGGAGTTGAGTAGAGGTGAAAGGAACTGTACAGTGGTCACTAGGTGATAATCTCTGAATGAATAGCTGCTGACATGTCACAAAGTTTTCAGAAGGACACGTGCTTCAGTTTTTTTACCTGATGTAGTCAGGTAATTTTAAAACTCACAAATAAGTTCTTCAACATATACAATGTTATCTCTAAAAAATAGAACATGTACCTGTGATAAAAAAATGTTCTGCTGTTCTTAGATGCCCTAGGTCCCAGTATGAGTCAAGATCCTAATATTATGAGGAAAGCTTACTAATAGAATTATTTATAAATTTGTGGGTTCAGGAAAACCTCGTGAGACTGTTTAATAAAGTCAATTTTGTGGGTATGTGTCATGCTGGGGATTGAACACACAGGTGCTCTACCATCAAGCTACACCCTCACTCCTTTTTATTTTTTGACGCAGGGTATCTGGAAGTTGCTGAGGCTGGCCTTGACCTTGTGATTCTCCTATCCCAGCCTCCTCAACTGCTTGGATTACAGGCAGTTGCCACCACCCATAGCCTAGTAATGTCAAAATTTTTTAAAAAGGAGAAAAAGATGAAAAAGGAGAAGGCATTGCCTTTTTAGTTAAACAAAACCAAACCACCACAATCCAACAAAGTATTCAATTAATAGGGCATTCTGGAAGTTTTCCTAGGGTATAGACTATGATTTTATATTAACAAGAAATTTTAATTTTTCTTTAATGAATAAATTTTCTGACAATCTGCTCTCTTAAACTTATGTTTTTTTCATTCTCATCAGAAATACAAACCTTAAATATTGCTGAATGTATGCAATAATTATATGTAATTCAATGACCATGTGTAATTCATGGGAGCAACCACAAAGAAAGTTATTAACCTTGAAAATATATTGCTTCACTTTTTCATTAACAGATTTGTTTGGGATTTTATTAATATTATATCACCCAGCCCCCAGTTTTAAGATTTTAAATAACAGAAAGATTAAAAAAAAGCAAGTTACACAAAATTATAATTAGACATGTGAAGATAAAGAAAATATTTGTTAGATCAAATGAAAGCACCATTAACAAAATGCAATATTAATGTAAAAATTGGTAGGAAAAAAATTACATCTTATGGATGTATAGCCATTACTCTGTATATGCAAGAGTGGGGGTTCATGTTCAAAATCTGTAGGTGCTGAAGTCTGTTATATACAATGGTACAGTGTTTGTATATTATCCATGCAAATCTTCTTATATACTTTAAATAATCTCTGGATTGCTTATAATATTTAACACAATGTGAATATCATGTAAATAGCTGTTATACTGTATTATTTAGGGAAGACTGACAAAAAAAAAGTCTTGAAGTCTGTATATGTTCAGAACAGACACAATTTAAAAAAAAATTTAATCCATGGCTGGTTGAATCCAATGATGGAGAACTTGTGGGTATGGAGGGCTGACCAAACATAATAGAAATAATTGCTACTAAAATGGTAAGCAGATAAAAGCTAGTAATTTAACAGATGACTTTAACAAATCACAATCTACTTTTTAAAGTTCCTGGGGAAAAAGGTTACTAGTATCATCTTTAAGAAGAAGCAGGGAAATATCTTCCCTGGAATATAGGGAAATTAAGAGAGAAGGGGCTGTGTTGAGAGGAGGGTTGAAGTGGCTCATGGTTGAGGACCAAGACCTTAACTTTGCAGTGTTAAGGCTGGGCATGGGTAGGAAGGGAGTAGAATAGATTCTGGGACCAATGACACCCTCAATGTGCTCAGAGTGTGAGAGCAAGGGCTTACAATGAGAGGTCTAGGACAACAAATGAAACATGGAGGTATGGAAGTGACGTCTTGCTGACCATAAAAAGGCATAATGACAGAGTATGGCTGGGGTCTGTGCTTCTGAGCTCCCCTTTGCAAGTAGGTGGGGCTATGTGACCAGTTCTCACCAAGAGAATATGAGCTTAAGCTTTTGAGCAGAGGAGTGTGCCTCTTGCATATATTCTCTTCTGGGCTGGCAGAGAGCAGAGCAGCCCTGGAAGCTGTGTGAGGAAGGTGGATGGAGCCTGAGTTTTCAACTGCATGAGGAAAATTCCTTGCTGAAATGAATTTCTTGCCTCATTCTTAACTGTTACGTGACAGAGAAACAAATTTCTGTATTTTGTCTGTCATTGGATTATTGTTGCATATTATGATCACAGCATCTTAGCCTCACCTAATATGAGAAATCATACTCTAATCTCTGTGAGAATTAAGAGGGCCAACAGAACAATGGTTCTAAATTAGGTAGGCATTGGTCAGAGTGTTCTTAGGGCCGGGTATGGTGGCACATGCCTGTAATCCTAGCAGCTCAGGAGGCTGAGACAGGAGTATCATAAATTCAAACCCAACCTCAGTAAAAGTGAGGCGCTAAGCAACTCAGTGAGACCCTGTCCCCAAATAAAATACAAAATAGGGCTGGGGATGTGGCTCAGTCGTTGAGTGCCCCTGATTTCAGTCCCTTGTACCAAAAAAAACAAAAAAACAAAAAAACAAAAAAAACCCCAGAAAGAAAAAAAAAAAAAGAGAGTTCTTAGGGGCCACGTAGGGCACTGCTTATGCCCTGCTTGGTGGTGTCAGGTATGGGAACCACAGTTAGGGGAAGTAGAGGACTGAAGAGGACTACCATTAGTAGAAACTCTGGTTCAAATATCCTCAAGGGACTCTCAGAACTGAAGGGGAACAAGGGTTGGTTGATGTTCTCATGCAGCAGATTGGAGTACAGCCAAAGGAATAGGATTTTAAATTATTATGTGAGCCCTTGGCAAAATGGTTTCTAACTATGAATCTGTTAGCTATCATTCTGTACTTTCAGTATGTGTGACTTCAACAGTAATTCCCTCCTACTTTTACTAGGCCAAGAAATCAGATAAATGAGCTTGTTAGGAACATGCATAAAGTTTGAAGTAAATATATTCTGCGTGGGAGGCAATGAGATATCCAAAGGAAAAAATGCTAATAAGTCAGCAGAAAGACTACATAAAAATGTCCAATGTTCTAGTTTGCTTGCTCTATTTTGTTTTCTTTCTCAAGAGTACACCTAATGCCCAGTACAGTACCTGGCACAAAACAGAAGCTCAAAAATATTTATTAAAAAGTTAATAAACTGGGTTGACTTAATTTATAGTTGTAAGATGAAAAGAAAAATTCAAGTTACGTATTAATTTGATAAATATTATTTAGGGCCTATTATAAACAAAGTAAGAACATAATTTCCATTCTTCCTAATTATTCAGTAATAAATGTCTCTGGAATGTGGTCACAATGAATATCAACCATGTTTCAGTTTTGGAGCACTTTATCCGTTATATTTTTCATGACTAGAGAATGTAATAAATATAATGACTTAAAATATTTATAAATAATCCTCATTCAAATATCAAAAGGAATTTATTTTCCAAGGACATATACTCTTATAATTAGGCAAGTTCTTTTGAAGATTAGAGTCATCTGTGACATAAGATCATAGTATCTAAAATTACATCCTGGTTTATTTAGTATATAGATCAGATTATCCTACTTAACAAGCCAGTACTTGCTCTATTATTATTCAAAATCCATAAGGCTTTTCTAAAGCCTTAGCATTTCAGAAATCCAGACAGTCATGTGATGGTGTTCTTATTCACTCTCCCCCAGGAATTAGAAGATATTTAAAGCCTGAGTGAATACTGTAAAATGAACGTACCCATAGGCTAAATTTACTATCAGAAGACCATGCTCCACTTAATAGAAATGCATTTACATATCCTGATGCCAAAAGAAAAGCTGGCCTCATTTCGTGATCTTTTAACATTTTTTAACAAAACAAGTTTTTATGTTTTACATTCTTAGACAATACCTTATGAAGATCCCATTTTAAAATATAAAATGACCTTTCTGATTTCCATTACAGAAATTGAGCGCAATACACAGGTCCTGAGTATGCAGAGGAATATCACGTTATTAGAGTCATAGACAATAGTAGTAATGGCATCCTAATTCAAAAATATTTTTCTTAAATTGTATCCTTATATAACTTATTTTGCTATAATCAATGTGACAGTATAATAGCAATAACTAATATGTGATACGCTATACCAATTTATAGTTGTAAGATGAAAAGAAAAATTCAAGTTACGTATTAATTTGATAAATATTATTTAGGGCCTATTATAAACAAAGCCTTTGACATGAAATAGTCGTAAACCATGTCAAATGTTCTTACCTTTAAGAAACTTTCATAGGGGAAGCAAATAAGACATAAAAATAGATAACAAGCAGTTACGGCATGTTTGATCCAATATGTAACTACTAATATTTTATTATATATTATACTACATATTATATATTATCTGCCATCTTATATGAATGAAATGTCTTCGCTTCCAAAGGCGGCCTTTTCTACCTGCCTCTAGCCCTCTGAAGGTCATATACAGTCTTTGTGTACTGTACTTTGTAACATATCTCTGCATTTGGTTTATGTATCACCTTCCTCTGAAACTTGGCTGTCACAAGTGATAAGGCCTGAAATTGCCTGAAATTGTATTGTTCACCACCATATAACCCAGTGTCTGGTAAAATAAGGACAGCGGAAGGCTTCTAACTGAACTGTTCCTTTAAAAAAAAAGTTGGTTTTTTTTTGATACTGGGGATTGAACCCAGATGTGCTTTTTTTAAACCACTGAGCCACATTCCCAGCCTTTTTTTATTTTTTATTTTGACACAGGGTCTCACTAAGTTGTTGAGGCTGGCTTTGAACTTTTGATTCTCCTACCTCAGCCTCCTGAGTTGCTGGGACAGTAAGTATGTGCCACCGTGCCCAGCTATTCCTTAAAATTTAAGGTCTGATCTGACATAAGATTCAAATAAGTATCTATGATCTGAAAGTAGCAGCTTATAATTTTTTTATTTTTTATTATTTTTTTTTATTTTTTAAGTTGTTGGTGGACCTTTATTTTTTTTCATTTATTTATATGTGGTGCTGAGAATTGAACCCAGTGCCTCATGCATGCTAGGTAAGCACTCTACCACTGAGCCACAACCCCAGCCCCAGCAGCTTATAATTTACATACAAAATAGTTTGTTGTGTTGTAGCTGTTTTCAAAGTTATCAGACAGTAAAAATCTTTTCAACTTATTAATTACAGATTCTTTGGATCATAAAGCTATTAATGCTGGTCTTTAAGAAAATAGAAAAAAAATTACATGTGTGTAATGATTTTAATTATAACCAAACTAAATAAATCCAGAGCATAAAATGGTAAAATATGCTTCTCTGGAAAAAAAAAAATCTTTGCTGAGTCTAAAAAGAAATAAACATTGCTGAATTTCAGACCACCCAAAGAGAACTTCATATTCTGACCATTATTAGCTACTTAGTCAAGTCAGTTCACCCAAAACATTCATTCCATACTACATTTCAGAAACAACAGAAAAATTCTTTGATATAGAATTCTTTAGAAACAGTATAAAGTTGAAATGATTTCTTGTGTTTCATTAACATTATGTAATAATTTGGTTACTTCGTAATGATTCCCAGCCCCCTTTAAAACAAAGAGGAACAAAATGTGAGAAATCAAATAGAAAAACTCCCTTTTTTATCCAACCCAGATGGCTTGGTTATGGGATTTTTCTCAGTGCCGTGCCAAGTTAGAGGCATGGCTGAAAATAAGCTAGTTGAGTTAAATCCAAAGTGAACACAGACTATAGCTGAACATCGTTTCTTAAAAAGATGGAGCATATCAGGTACCGATATGTTGTTAGGATTTATTTGGGCTTTCTGAACGTTGGGATTTTTTTCCCCTGCACTGCTGCATTTGAGCATGTCTTAGTTCCCCAGGACTCACATGATTGGGAGCTGTACTTTGAGAAGCTGAACCCACATGCAGCAACATTACTACCTGGGGCTTCTGGTTATTGATGTTATAGACCTCCACAATACCCAACTAAAAGAGAAAGTCTTACCTTACAGAGATGTGTTTGGTGTTGACGTGAATTAAAATGGGGCACTGTAAACAGAAAGGGATATTGCATTGGTGTCTCCAGTACTCTTGAGTCACCTGAGCCCCATATGTATCTCATCTCTCTGCCGAATATGAAAAACTTGAGAGAAGGGAGAGTACAGAAATGTTTAAAAACTAGATGGTAATTATTTTAAAAAGTGTTGAAAGAAGATGCAAAAAGCAGGAACTGTTTAAGGGAACTGTTCCCAGGAGCAGAATTTAGGAAGGAATGACTTCTCAGTCCCAAAATAACTCTTCCCATCCACACTGGCAGAGAATTCGCACTTTACTTTTGTTGTTATTCAAAGTCCTCTTGAGGGGCTGGGGTTGTGGCTCAGTGGTAGAGAGCTTGCCTCACACATGTGAGGCCCTAGGTTCGATTCTCAGCACTCCATAAAAATAAATAAAATAACGAAATTGCATCCATCTATAACTAAAAATATGTATTTTTAAAAGTCCTCTTGATTTATTTGGGATAATACACATTTGTAAGAGACACTTTCCTCTCTTAAAAGCACTATATAGAATTTCTCAGGGTTTTAGCATGGGAAAGAACCTCTCAGAGAGAGGTAAACTGGGCTAATGGCCATTCTATTGGTTATGCTAGTTTCCATCCAAAAAATTCAGTCTATTTCCTTATTTCCCCTGGTGTACCTAAAGTCTTGGCCCATAATGCTTCCTATTTGAGGTATTCCCAAGGGGTGGCATACTTCACAGGAACCAAGGCCTCTAGTGTCTCTCTCTCTCTGCCTTCACAAAGTGGATTCCATCTTGCTACTTCCACCAGTGCATTAACCTAGCCTTTGGGGATGTATCTGTTTCTTCAAGTGACCGACAAAGTTATGACTAAAACAGTAAATGAAAAATTGTGTTTTTCAGGTATGATACCACATACTATGCACATTGTGCAGCTGTATATGAAAAGCTCCACAGCATACCTTAAACATACAGTAAGTATTCAAAGAGTGAGCACAAGCCTTCGTAATGCTAGACCCACAGTCTTCCTTAAGAAGCAAAGACTGACAGAAGAAACAAACAAACAAAAAGCTGCAGGAAGAATAAATCTGTCATGACAGAACAGACCCATGTTATCAAATTACTTCTCTTCAAAAGCATGTGCACGTGCAATCAACCTCACAGAAAGAACTGAGAATGGAGGTTCACATCTGGGTGAGTGGGGAGGGGCAGGAAGAGGGAAAAAGCAGTAAGGATACTTGGAGGAAAAAAAGGGCTGCCCAGTGGACAAGGTGTAGTTCCTGGGTAAACAGTGAAAGGAACAAGGAGGCTAGTGAAAGCTGAGTAAAGAAGGGCGTATGATTCCAAAGGAACCTTTGCTGACATAGACCCTAGACCAGCCCTAAAACATGGAAATTAGGAAGTTCAACTTAATATTCTTACTCCCCTAATTGTATTATGCGGTTAATTTTTAAAAGATATTAATTTGCTTTAATCTATTTCAAGTTTAAGCCATTTACATATGACAAAATAAACTTTTTGCTATTTAGTGCCTATTTACATAAATACATTTAACATCATTAAAAGTTCAGTGTGGTAAAGGGCTGATGAAAGGCTGTCTGAGTGCCTCAATAACATAACTTGGCTATGGATAGAAATCCTGGGAATTAACAATTATACAAACAGCTAGAGCCCTTCATCACATGTACAGAGAGAGGACAGTGAAGCTTTTAAAAGGCAAGCTCCCTGGGTCTTCTGGATGTGTGATCAGTATTTAGAACATGTACAGAATTCTTGACCTTTAGTCTATAGACCAGTAGCACTGACAACACCTGAGAGCCTGCTGGAAACGCAGAATCTCAAGCCCAGGTGAGACCCACCAAAACAGAATCTGCATTTTGTACACTCACTGAAGCTTGAGAGCAGTATGGTGGGAGACCACTCTTGTCTGTTTTCACATCAGCTAGCAGAAGGTGTTGCCTTTCATTACCAGAGTGTAAGAGTCTTAAGAGCTAGGAGATAGGTGTGGTGGTGCATGCCTGTAATCCCAGCTACTCAGGAGGCTGAGGCAGGAGGATCTTAAGTTTGAGACCAATCTGGACTCAGTCTCAAAACAAAACCCAAAGCAAAATCAAACCAAAAACAAAATAAAACACAAAAAACAAAAAAAAAAACCCAAACAAAAACCAAATAATAACAATAACAACAACAAAATGGGCTGGGGATGTAGCTCAGTGGTAAAGAGTTTAAACCCCAGTAATAATAAACAAATTAATAGAAAGAAGGGCCTTAGGTTTGGAGAAAAAGAAAGAATGCTTGGATTTGTGAGATAACTTATTCAAAAATAAATGAATAAATAAACCACCCCAAAAGTTCAATAAAGTAGAAGGAGCTGGGACTTTAACCCTCTCAGTGACACTGTTCATAGCTCTTACTCTGAAGTCATGAAGAATGTTCTTACTATTTGGCCATGGACAATTCGATGAAGGTTCCTTTCCTTCACAAGGAGAAAGTATACTTATCAGTGTCCTCCTGGGGCTGGAGTCATGGCTCAGTGGTAGAGCACTTGTCTAGCATGTGTGAGGCACTGGGTTCGATCCTTAGCACCACATAAAAATAAATACAATAAAGGTACAAACAAACAAAAAAAGAGTGTCCTCCTTAGGAATAAATCTGTCTCTAATAGAGAGAGAAGGTAAAAACCTCGATTGGCAGGCTGAACTTGAAACTTCCCCAGTTGTTTTCAGTAATTTATTTGGACATTCTTGTTAATAAGGATATAACATAATAAAACTGAAATGTTAGATGTTCATTTGAAAGAGACTCATTGGAAACCTTTGGAAATTACTATAATTTTGTAAAATACAAATAACTCAGTCTATTTTTATGATTTTTCAAGACCTCTTTCATCTTACCTGAAGAATTTGGATTTTTTTAAAACTGTGACTTACTTTTAAAAAAAAATATTCTGAGAGCCAAGAGATAGACAAAATTTAAGGTAAAAATACATTTTAATACACTTTACATTTATTATGATTGTTCAAAAGAATGTCATCTTGTTACATTTCTAAAGTAACATCTTTTTTATGGGCTTTTCAACTTACATGAGATTTTGATGAAAGATTTTATTTCTCTTATTTAGTTAAAATCTTCAGGAACTGCTCTAGCTTTTATATTTTCAGGAGGACCTTGCACAGTGTGATGGCAATCTGGTTGACAATCTGATTATTACAGCTGTAGTTGGTAAAGCACTGTATTTCTAAAATTACATAATGGAAAGATGATGTACATGGCTGAGCATTCCAAAGGCAGATCCTGGTATTGTGTAAAAGAGGAAATTTCACTGTATAAATAGTATAGCCATTAGGTGAAGATAAAAATTCAGATATATCTAATAAATATCTAATTTTTTAGAATAAAAGTTACAGATAGTTTAATATTTTAAAATTTAGCACTACTTGATTACACCTTTTTTTTTTTTTTTTTTTGGTACTGGAGATTGAACTCAGGGGCACTTGACCACTGAGCCACATCCCCAGCCCTATTTTGTGTTTTATGCAGAGACAGGGTCTCACTGAGTCGCTTAGCGCCTCGCCCTTGCTGAGGCTGGCTTTGAACTCGTGATTCTCCTGTCTCAGCCTCCCTAAGTGCTGGGATTACAGGCTTGCGCCACCGCGCCCAGCTTTAAACCTTTTTCTTGTTTCTCAATGTATTTATTCTTTTTCTACTCTTCCCCCTACCTTAGCTACTTTAAATGTTTATTTTATGAAGCTTCGTCAAAAGAACAGTTCTTAGATATATTAATTCCTCTAATTTTTTGTGGGTTTGAACCCAGAGGTGCTCTACTACTGAGCTACATCCCCAGCCCTTTTATTAATTTTTTTAAAAAAATTTTGAGACAGGGTCTTGTTAAGTTGCTTAGGGCCTCACCAAGTTGCTGAAACTGACCTCAAACTTGTGATCCTCCTGCCTCAGCCTCCCCAGTTGCTGGAATTACAGGCATGTGCTGCCGTGCCTGGCTTAGTGTGTATGTGTGTTTTTACTTTTTGTTTTTAATATTGCTTTATTTATACTGCTGCCTTACAGACTCTTAATTTGATATTTTTCTTGCTTTGTGAGTTGATGTTCAATTACATTTTTCTTCTTCCTTTTTCAAAATAAAGACTTTAAAAGTTATTATATTCAGAAATATAAACTGTGATATGTATTACTTTCATTTTGATTTTTGAATTATTCTACCGCTATACTTTTGATTTCTCCTGTAGTCAATGATTATTTCTCCTTTTTAGAAGTTATGGGGTTTTCTTCAAAGTGGTAAGGTTATGGTTTCTGAACAGATAAAGAGAAGGCAGCACAGTGGTTGCCTCTAAATGCATGTTGCCTGCAGCGAGAGTGGAGTTTTTTGGTTATTGTAGCTTTTATGATTTTAAGCTATTCCATCACTAGGGATTAGGGTGGAGGTGGCTAGGCCTCTCTCCAATTTACTTCTTAGCAACATTTCCTTTAATGGAAAAAACTGTTTCTGTCTCTGTTTTAAAAATCCATTTCCATTGGCACTGCAGTTGGTAAAATTCTTCCTAGATATTAGCAAAAGCCTGACTTAGCCTCTTAGGTTTAGTGTTACTGTGAAACATTTTTCTTTCTGTGTATGTTACAAAGCAATTTCATTGGATGCTAGAAAAGGAAAGCTGGCTGGCTGAATCTTTGTGTGGAAATTTCAAGAATGATTCCAATTTACTTCATAAAGGTCAAGGGTTACATTAAATCACATTCTGAATCTTAAAAGGGACTATATTAGGCATTTATTTTCAATCCTAATTACATAATCTTATTCACATTTAACACTTGCCTCTTAAAATTGGATCCATTCTCATGGATCCAAGGTATGATCATGAAGAAATTGTTTTCAGAAAACATAAGGAAGAGTACAAGCCACTTATTTTAACAGTATTCACTATTTTGACAGTGAAGTTATGTTACATGTAAGTAAACCTGATGCATCAAAAATAAGGTTTACAAAGAATAATAATTTAAGGAAAGTATTTATTAAAACTTGATTTTTGGGTTGGAGGTGTAGTGATAGAGTACTTGCCTGTCACACACAGGCACTGAAAAAATACAACAAAACAAAAACTCCCCAATGACAAGGCAATAAATAATACTAGGGAAAGGAACAGTAATGGTAGGGCCCTACAGAGATCAACTGCAAATAGTGTTTACGTAATAAAAATGATTATTAACAGGCACTGTCATATCTCAAGTACTGATTTAGATGCTTTTATATGCGTTGAGTTACATTTTCTTCACAACCACCTGAGGAGGTAAGTGTTCTTGCTTTCATTTTATAAATAAGGAAATGGGCACAGAAAGGTCAAATAACTCACTTGTAGATACAGCTAGTAAGGGGTAGGACGAAGGTGGTAACCAAGGCAGCCTGGCTCCTGATACTATTCTTTACCTGCACTTTTTTTGTTTTTTGAGGTTACTGGGGATCAAACACAGGATCTTGTAGAACTAGGCACTCTACCCCTGAGCTACATCCACATGCCTTTTTAATTCAATTCAATTTAATTTTTTTAAAATATTTTTTTTAGTTGTAGATGAACACAATGTCTTTATTGTTGCTTTATATGTGGTGCTGAGGATCGAACCCAGGGCCTCACGCATGCGAGGCAAGTGCTCTACCACTGAGCTATAATTCCAGCAACCTCAATTTAATTTTGATGGGGTCTCACTAAGTAGTCCAGGTGGGTCTCAAACTTTCAATCCTCTTGCTTCAGAATCCACAGGAGCTGAGATTATAGGTGTGTGCCACTGTACTTAGTGTTTATCTCTATATTCTGCTTCTAACTTAGCCTAATTAACATAAATATTGAATATTGATCCAATTCAAATTTCACTATGATGGCACTGGGAAGCTGTTGGGGCAGGGAAATATGCATGTGTGGCAGTGGGTAACTAAAGTGTGAATCATCTTTCATAGAAGGAAGTCCAGTCACAATGTTCATCTGAAAAACTAAGAAATAGCAAAGTATTCATGTTATCTAGAATTTGGAAATAAATACTAGACTCAGATAAAACAATTGAAAATAGTGTCTCTAGATATTTAGAAATAGGTTTGAGAGAGTGAGGGAAGTTTTGTTTTTCATAATAAGCCTTGGAAAACTAACTGACTTTTAAAGTTAAAGCAAGTATAGCTTTAATAAAAATAAAAACTAAATTAAAAATAGATCAGAATGGAAAGTACCTAGGTATGTGGTCCTATAAAACTAGTTTTCAGTGCAAGAAATCCCATATTAATCAGTAGGCTAATCTTTAAACTCTCCCAATTGTTAAAACCCTTGAATCAAACAAACAAACAAAAAAAAATTGGACGGGGCAGGGCCACAGATTGAATCCAGGGAGGGCCCTGCACATGGTGGGCAAGCGCTCTACCACTGAGTTACACCCTAGCCCTTGAATGAATATTTTTAATCTAAAATATTAAAAGATACCTAGGGAACAACTTGACAACAAAGAATAGTTCTTGAGTATTTTTCCCCCTTCTATCTCCACCCTAAAACTAGCACAGAATTTTACATTTTACTAATCAATAAAAAATGCAGAAGTAGTATGTGGTATTTGTTCTTTTTTGTATCTCCTAAATATTTAATCAAAAATTGGGTCACTTTAAAAAACCAAGCCGATGGTTTTAGAGGGTCTTTTCTGCACCTTTAAAAGTGTAATCTCCCGGAGTTTTTCCTGTTCTTTGTTCTTGCTCACAGTAAATTGCAGGACCAAATGTCTGATTTTAATTTTTATGTGCTGTTAGCCAATCTTTTCATTTCTGCTTTCTCTAACATTCTTAGAATAAGAACACTGGTTTCCTAGAAAAGCTACAGCAATTACACATGACTTGGAAGTAAACACTATTTTCAAGTCATAATATGGTATGAGCCCGAAAAAATTTGCAAAACCATACTAATTCTTCAGTAAGTTTATATTTCAATTACTGCAAGACTGAAAGTCTTTAAGTAGGCCATATCAGCCACACTACACAGGAAATTATATCCTAGGAAAGCTCCGTTTTAAAAATAGGCAAAGGAAGAAAGGAAAGTTGCCAAAATACACAGCACTTTCCATTTGTTTTGATTTGAACACGGCATCTGTTTTATCAGGTGCAATCTACCACTTGCAGGCCTAAGGGGAATGGTAGTAGTCAGGGTGGGAAGAAGTAAATTAACTGAAATGTTTGCTTTTGGAAAATAGTTTTGAAGTAGATACCAGCAGAATTTAGGTCCTAACCAAATGCCACCAAGAAATTGGGCTTTGGGATAAGTGTTCAGACTGGATTATATCTATGCCCTAACCCAGCAGAATCAAAGTTGAGAAGGTAGATCAATCCACTGAAGAAATGTGCATGCTCTTGTAAACATCATTTAATATTTGATATATATTAAAAGTAAATTTTTTTCCTTTTCTTATTTATTTACCCATTTATTCATCATTCAGAAATATCTTTTTTTTTTTTGGTACTGGAGATTGAACTCAGGGGCACTCGACCACTGAGCCACATCCCCAGCCCTATTTTGTGTTTTATGTAGAGACAGGGTCTCACTGAGTTGCTTAGTGCCTCGCCCTTGCTGAGGCTGGCTTTGAACTCACCATTCTCCTGTCTCAGCCTCCCTAAGTGCTGGGATTACAGGCTTGCGCCACTGTGCCCTGCTCAGAAATATCTTTATTGTCTACTTAATAGGGCTGTAGTAAGGATGAGTGGGATATTATGGGGGTAGGAAGAATGATGCTTTCCTCTTCTAACATGTCCATGTTTCAATTCCTGGGAACTGTGAATATGTGAGGTTACATGGTAAAGGGAAATAAAAGCGGGTAAGGGCAGATGAAATTCAGGCTGCTAATCAGACAACCTTGAAAGGGGGAGATTATTCTAGATTACTCAAATGGGCCCAGTGTAGTCACAAAGGTCCTTGTAAGAGGAGGAGGGAGGCAGAAGGAAAGAACAAGAGAGCTGGATGCATAAGAAGGTCCAAAGATGGCGGCTTTGAAGACTGAGGAACAGAGACCTAAGCCAAGGAAGGTAGGCAGCCTGTCAAAGCTGGAAAAGGAAAGCAGATAGTTTCCCTTTGAGCCTCCAGTAGGAATGTAGCCCTGTAGACCCATTCTAGATTTCCGACCTCTAGGACTATATGAGTATAAATTTATGTCATTTTAAGCCTATAAGAGTATGGTAATTTGTTAGAGCAGCAATGAGAAATAATAACATGCAAAATTATTTTGATATTGGTAGAAAATTATATATATAAAGGATATTATTATTATAAGATGACATCTCAACTTAACAGCCTTGATTGATGTTGGACAACTTGGTTACCAGGAGGTCTTGTGAGTCCTATTGTGTTTCCTTCTCAAAGGCTAACGTACTGCCCTTCCTGTTGCAGTACCTGACTATTTTTGGTTTTTGCACTAATTTTATTTATGAAACAGTGTCAGTTATCATGTAATTATCAAACCAGCTCTAGCCACCTGCCTTTCTATTTCCCTAGTTTCTTTTACTCTAGTTTTCCCATAGGAATGATTAAGAAAACTATTTGGGGGTAGGGGTAACAGAATTATAGCAAAATTACATAAGATATTCCTTACTTTGTCAATGATTAGTTATTCTTTAGAAACAATTCTGCATTCAGCTGGGAGTATAGATCAGTGGTAGAGCACTTGTTTAGTGTGAGTGAAGCCTTGACTTCAATACCTAATGCTGCAAAAAAGCAATGATATGCTAAAAGGCGTTACAACAATATAAAAACAGCAATGCAAAACAACATGCTAAGTATGTATTCAAAGAAACACATACACATATATAGATATATATCAAGACATATCAAGCTTTACTGTTATGAATAAAAATGTTAATGAATTTTCTCTACAGGCTAAATTTATAAAGCAGAATTAAAATTCCAGAACTAGATGATCCTTATGAATCTCAAATTTATAAAACAATCTAGTAATAAAAATATGAGTGTTTCCATTTGACCCAGCTATCCCACTCCTTGGTCTATACCCAAAGGACTTAAAAACAGCATACTATAGTGACACACCCACTTCAATGTGTATAGCAGCACAATTCACAATAGCCAAACTATGGAACCAACTAGATGCCCTTCAACAGACGAATGTAGTATATATACACAATGGAATATTACTCAGCAATAAAAGAGAATAAAATTACAGCATTTGAAGGTAAATGGATGGAATTGGAGAATATCATACTAAGCGAAGTAATCCAATCCCCAAAACCAAAGGCTGAATGTTTTCTTTGATAAGTGGATGCTAATCCATAATGGGCAAGGGGGGGTGGGATGAATGGAGGAACTTTGGATTGGGAAACAGGAAGGGAGGGGAGGGGGCATGGAGGTAGGTAAGATGGTGGAATGAGACGAACATCATTACCCTAGGTACTTGTATAATTGCACGAATGGTGTGACCCTACTTTGTATACAACCAGGGAAGTGAAAATTGTGCTCTACTTGTGTACAATGAATTGAAGAGCATTCTACTGTCATGTATAACTGATTAGAACAATAAATTTAAAATACTGCCAAAAAAATTTTAAAAAAAGAATGAATGAATTACTTGGAAAATAAATAGATAGATAGATAGATAGATAGATAGATAGATAGATAGATAGATAGGGCTGGGGATGTGGTTTAGTGGTTGACCTGAGTTCAATCCCTAGTATCATACATAAACAAGCAAGCCAAAGGAAGAACAGTAGAGGAGAGAAAGGGGAATGGGGGAGGGAGGAGAGAGAGAAAGACGGGGGAGTGGGAACTGAAAGGGAATAAATCAAATTTCATGCATGAATGTATTTATAAAACTGAACCCAACTAATATGTATAATTATAATGCTGTAATAAAAAGTAACCTCTTTCTTGGTTAAAAAAAATCTGGGTGTTTTCTTAAGTGTGTTCTCAAGTCTTTGAAAATTAACATTAAGGAAATAAAATTGATGCATAGTGATAAATGGACTACTCTTATAATGGTTCTTAGGTCAGTCCCTAAAGCACATCTTTTCTTCTCTTTTAGCATCATTTCCACACACAGGCCCACTTGTTTTTATTACAATTTATTTAATACCTTCATATTTCTTATTGCTACCTCTTTTCCCTTTTTCTCTTATTTTTACTTTAAGGGATAGTATTTTTTGACTGCTGAGAATATCCTCAAAGTATTAGAGCCTCTGATCCAAACTTCACTTTTGACTTATACTTCAACATTTTATCCCCCCAAAATCAAGCAAATCTGGAAGAGGACACAAAAGAATACCTTAAACACAAGTGCATACACAAAGACACACCAATTATTGCATATCTTGAGTCTCTGGAATGCTTTATAGGTGAAATTGTTGAAAGGCATATTACCTTGTACTCCAACTGTACAAATAATTACAGTAAGAAAAAGATAAACCAAATAGGAAACGAATCACCCTCATTAAACACTGGCCAATCATGTACTCCACAGTTCATATTTTCCTGGTGTTTAGAAATAGTGGGAAACTCATGTTTTAACCATTCAAAAGAGAATACCAAGTAAATTATTTCACAGTAGGGCAGAGTATTGTCTAGGGAATTGTGGCAGGATGTGAAGTATTACTATGTTGCTAAAGTATAAAACTTGATAGTAATTTCATGTCTATTGAAATAAGTTATAAAAAATCTGGGTTGTGGGCTGGGATTGTAGCTCAGTGGTAGAACGCTTGCCTCGCATGCGTGAGGCACTGGGTTCAATCCTCAGCACCACGTAAAAATAAATAAAGAAAGATATTGTGTCCATGTACAACTAAAAAATATTTAAAAAAAAAATCTGGGTTGTATTTCACATGTTTTTTAATTTCATTTTTTTCTAATGATTAGTTATTTTATTTTATTCTTCAAAAACACTGGTCAATGACTTCTTGGAAAAACAAAACAAAACTGGTCTTTCCCAATAGGCAGATTGAGAAGCATTGTTAGTGAAACGTAAGTGCTGTCTTCTAAAAAACTAATGTAGGTTTGTGCCATAAACAATACTTGAAATATTTATAACAGCATATATTAAAACACATCCTTCAAGTAATTTGTAAGATGATTTTATTTATTTATTTATTTTTATGTATTTTTTTAGCTGTAGATGGACCCAATACCTTTATTTTATTTATTTATTCTTAATGTAGTGCTGAGGATCAAACTCAGTGCCTCACACGTGCTAGGAAAGCTCTCTACCACTGAGCCACAATCCCAGCCCTACAAGACGAATTTAAATGACTAGACTTAATGTGGTTCCCATCTCTTAAGACTATTTCACTAATTCTAGATCTAAGAAATCTATATAAGGATAGAAAAACTTCACAGCTCAACCAAGTTCTTTACCTCTGCTAAATGTATTCCACTATTTGAACTGATTGTTAAAATATACTTCATTACAAATATTAGTTTCTCATAAAGGAGAAAAAAATGTCAGTGACAGTTCAGTAGAATAGGTTAGTTATAAAGGTCTATTACTTCTTCCCTACAACCCACAAATATAGAATAATCATGATCTGATCTCTGATCATTTGACGAGTTGGATAAGACTTCTGTTTAAGATTCTTCATAAAGAACTATGGCTATATGTGCAAAAGAGTTAAAAAAAAAAGGTACTCAAATTCTTATACATAAGCAGCTCTATTCATAATGGCCAAAACAGAACAATTCCAATGATTGTCAACAGATGAATAAACAAAATGTGTTTTTCGTTTATCAATACAATAGGATATTGTTTAGTCACAAAGAAGAATGAAATACTGATACATACTAAGACATGGATGAACCTTGAAAACATATGCTAAGTGAAAGAAACCAGTCACAAAAGGTCACAGATTATACAATTATATTTGTATGCAACATCCAGAATAAGAAACTTTTCTCTGAAATTTCACTCCATCATACATGGCAAACCATGCCAGGGATTCATATATGAGGAAGGCCATTTTCTATTAAATAGTATGATTAAGACTGGGAAAGAGCAGAACTTACAGAAATGATAAAACAACAAGGAAATAACAACAAAGAAAATTGGGAATAGGGAAGAGTAAACTGAAAGAAGTATTGAGGATTAAAAACAAAATCATTAAAAGTAGAGGCCAATTCAAAAAGAAAAAAGATTGCAGTTGTTAATAGTGATAGAACATCTGCATACTTAAATCAATTAAAAGTGTTAAAAGGCTTAAGAAAGAAGAAAAGAATTTTGCATGAAAAGAGAGATCATCTCAGTGTACCTATAAATTTATAAGGATAGAAAAGCCACAACTCTCCCCCCAAAAGTCAAGCAAACAAACAAAAAAATTCCCCAAATCCTTAATATACTGGAATTACAGACTAAATTAAGAACTATCCACTTATTCATCCTGGGAACATATTTCTTCAGATGCCAACTAACAGTGAACTATTTTTTTAAGATCCACTTTGGAGTTGTCATCAAAATTAGTTTTTAAAAAATTTAAATTTCATTACTTTACATTTACATCACAGTTTCATCCAAAACATCATTCTAGCTGTTTCTAAAAGAACAGCAGTTTTTCCAGTGCTTTGCATCATTGATACATTGAGAATTAATCACTCATGAAACTATACTTACATACTCCTTCACGTTTTTTGTTTTCACAGTTTTGTATGAATAATATGCAGGATAAAGCATTCCGAACACCAGCCTAAAAATAAAAGAGAAGACTAATTAAACACAACAATGCTTCTATTTTATTTTATGGTTATGGGGGATCCAATTCAGGGCCTCATCCATGCTAGGCAAGTGCTCTACCAGGGAGCTACACCTTCCCTACCTCCACTACTGGGGGTTGAACCCAGGGGTACTTTATCACTGAGCTAAAACCTCTGTCCTTTTTATTTTGAGACAGAATCTTGCTAAGTTTCAGAGGCTGGTTTCCAACTTGCCAATCTCCTGTTTCAGCTTCCTGAATGGCAGGAACTGCAGGCATGTGCTACCAAGGCTGGTTCCAACAATGCTTTTAACAGCTCAAGAAAACTAACCTAATAGAAAAGAAATATTTTAGGAAACTTATAACTGCAAATTTGCGTGAAGGCAAATATGTGTATAAACTAAATCTACGCAGAAAAGCAAAGTCAAAATACATTTTTTAAAAATATTTTTTTAGTCGTAAATAGACACAATGTTTTTATTTTTATTGCTTTGTATGTGGTACTGAGGATTGAACCCAGGGCCTCACATATGTGAGGCAAGCGCTCTACCGCTGAGCTACAATTCCAGCCCCCAAATACATTTTTTTTAAACAAAGATATTTCAATATTTTAGATAGTTTCATGAAATAGAAGATCTATTTTTTGAAAAAACCAACTTTTTTTTTTTTTTGGAGCTGGGGATTGAATCCAGGGCCTTGTACATGCGATGTAAGCACTCTACCAACTGAGCTATAACCCTGAAAAAACCGACTTTTAAATCCTCTTTTACAACACAAAAACATATTCTATGGTTCCTTGAATTAAATTTGGAAAATGCAGGAAATCTGTGAAAGTAAAATAAAAATTGTTCAATCCTACCAGTCATAAATTACCGCATACCATATTTTATATGCAAATTCCATCTATCTATATTTAGTAAATCTAAAACATAAACACACACCCAGAGTTTGTAGAGATGAAAACCTAATACTCACTGGATTCTAATTTTGACAGCTGCAAAGTATATGCATTAAAATAACTCTATAAGCATTTATAAAATGACCTCAAATCGCCAATAGGAGTTCATTTAGTGTCTTTTACTCAGATCATCAATTCCCTGGTCCTAGAGATATATACAAACAGAATTAAACAGATGAACAGAGAAATGTTATGGCATAGCTTACAACTGGCATTTTTCTGTAATATAGCATTTTTTGTCCTCGAGTATAATCAACTGTATTATTCTCTTTTTTTGGGGGGGGGGTACTGGGGATTGAACTCAGGGGTACTTGACCACTGAGCTACATCACCAGCCCTATTTTGTATTTTATTTAGGGGCAGGGTCTCACTGAGTTGCTTAGCACCTTGCTTTTGCTGAGGCTGGCTTTGAACTTGAGCTCCTCCTGCCTCAGCCTCTCCAGCTGCTGGGTTGCAGACATGCACCACCCTGCCCAACTCATCAGTACTATTCCTAATGCCCTCATGGACTTGTACTTTGAGATTCCCCAAATCCTGAGTTTATAGGATTCTGGTTAATCTCTAAGAATTTGCTATTGCACATAATACTGTGAAAAACATGTTTCTGATCATTGACATTTCTTTCCTGGTTGTGATATTACTGTTTCAAAGAGTATGCACATATTTTACCTACCACGGAAATATCCTCCAGAGAAGCTATTGCATTTTACATTCCTGTATGTTATAAATCAAACGTTTTACTTAAAAAAAGATAAAAACAAAAACAACCAAAGATGTACCAGCTAAATAAGAGAAATTAAAACCTTACATCCCCCCCCCGCCCCGTACTGAGGATCCAACCCAGGGCCTTAACACACACTAGGCAAGTGCTCTACCATTGAGCTACATTCCCAGCCCTTTTTACTTTATTTATTTATTTTTAGATTATATATATATATATTTATAATTTTATTTATTTATTTATTCTACTTAGGTATCCATGATAGCAGAATGCATTTTTGATTCACTGTACACAGAAGGAGCACAACTTTTCATTTCTCTGGTTATATGTGATGTAGAATCACAACATTCATGCAGTCATACATAAAGCTAGAGCTATGATGTCCATCATATTCCACCATCTTTACTGTCCCCATGCCCCCTCCCCCCTTCCACCCCTGTGACCAAAGTTCCTCCATTCTTCCCGTGTCCTCCCCCACATTATGAATCAGCATCCACTTATCAGAGAGAACATTCGGCATTTGGTTTTTTGGGATTGGCTTACTTCACTTAGCATGATATTCTTGAACTCCATCCATTTACCTGCAAATGCCATAATTTTATTCTCTTTTATTGCTGAGTAATATTCCATTGTGTATATACACCACAGTTTCTTTATCCATTCATCTATCAAAGGGCATCTAGGTTGGTTCTACAGTTTAGCTATTGTGAATTGAGCTGCTATAAACATCGAAGTGGCTGCGTCACTGTAGTATGCTGTTTTTGTCTTTCGGGTATAGACCAAGGCCTTTTTATTTTATTATGAGATTAAGGCGTGGGCTGGCCTTAATCTTGTTCTTCTTCTACCTCAGTCTCCTAAGTAGCTGGGATTATAGGTATGTGCCACCACCACCACCATGCTTGGCCCTTAGACGTGATTTAATATGCATTTCTTTTTTTTAATATTTATTTTTTAGTTGTAGGTGGACAGAATATATTTTATTTTTATGTGGTGTTGAGGATCAAACCCAGTGCCTCACGTGTGCTAGGCGAACACACTACCACTGCACCATAACCCCAGCCCTAATATGCATTTCTGAATAATATTAAGTTTGAATTTCTTTCAAGTGTATATTGGGGTTTTGTTGCAGAATAATATCTTTTTGTCTATTTTTGGTTTATTCTATTTTAGAACAAGTTTTACAGAAAAGTTGGGAAGATAGTACAGATAATTCCCACATACCACATACTCAGTTTCCCTTAATACTAACATCATACATTGGTATGGTGTATTTGTCATACTGACATGTGAACTACACTCCACACTTTAGAGTGAAGAGTTACTCTTTTTCCCTTACTTTCCATTCTGTACCCTTTTGAAGGAAGTCACCATGCATAGCCCATGTTTGAGTGAAAGTTATGCTCTACCTCATTGATGACAGAGTGTCTACATAAATTATTCAGAATTTTTCTGTACTGGACACTTGTCTATATGCCCCCAGTTATTTGCTTATTCAATGTTTATTTATATTAGTATGTACTCATTAATATTTATTTTATACTTTGAATTATAATCCAATACCACTTTATTTATTTATTCATTGTAATACTGGGGATTGAACCCAGGGCTTCCTGCATGTGAGGCAAACAATCTACCACTGAGCCACATCCCCAGCCCAGTACCACTTTATTTTCTTGCTCCAAGGACTGGCTATTGGGACAGCTTTCAGTTAGCTCCTATGTCCATTTGACATTGTCTATTTTTATGAGATTCTCTTTAATACTTCATTACTTTCTGGCACTACATGATGCTTTAGGATCATTTTGTCTATTTCTTGCTCCATTCCTAGTCATGTCCCAAAAGAGCCCCAGTTCTTTTTATTAAAGGTGGTATCTGAAACCCATATCTAGGTGCTAGGTATGCTCACTGCTACTGGAGGATTGTTGATTCTAAGCCCTCCTTTTGTCTATTTTACACATTAATTTTTGTAGGTATTATTATCTTTCCATTTTGTTTATGACTTTGCCAAAATGCATAATGTTATATTAGTTTGCTAGGGCTACCGTAACAAAATATTACACTCTGGGGGGCTTAAACAACAGAAATTTGTTTTTACAAATTATGTAGGCTAGAAGCCCAAGATCAAGGTGCTCGTAGGTTTTGTGTCTTCTAAGGACTCTTTCCATGGCTTGCAGTCTTCTAGCTCTGTCCTCACACAGTTGCCTCTTAAATCTGTGTGTCCCAATCTCTTCTTATAAGGACACCAATCATATTGGATTAAGACCTATGTCAAAAATGTCAATTTAAGCCGAGCACATTGGCGCATGCCTATAATCCCAGCACTTAGGGAGGCTGAGACAGGAGAATCTCAAGTTCAAAGCCAGCCTCAGCAATGGCGAGGGCTAAGCAACTCAGTGAGACCCTGTCTCTACATAAAACACAAAATAGGACTGGGGATGTGGCTCAGTGGTCAATCCCTGATACAAATAAAGTCAATTTAACTTAATTACCTCTTTGAAAACCCAAGCCAGACACTTTGTGAGGTATAGGGCATTAAAACTTCAATACATGAATGAGGTACAGGGGTCATGACTCTAACACATGAATTTTAGGAGGACCCGCCTCAGCCTACAACACATATAGTACATTTGTAAACCTTCATATTGAATAAATATTTGTATTTATTTATATGATGAAGTCTTTCTTACACTGAATAAATACTTAAATCTCTATTTCTAGTTTATAGGATTTATTTGGGGAGGGTGAGGGCACTACATTTCTGGTAACTTCCTTATCCTTTGGTTTGTGGCTAGTGTCACCAGGTCAGAGGAGGAATACCAAGTTTTCTGTTGTGGATTTTATTCTTAGCAACTAGAAGCACATCACCAACAATTCTGCCTTACCTAACAAGACAACTGAAAAGGCCACTTTGCCAGGAGCACCAATTCCCACTCTCTGCCAATAGGAATTTTAGCTGTGCCACAGAGCTCAGGACTTTTTAGTTAGACTTTATGCCCCTTCACCCCCTCCCACACACAGCACAAAAATGTTTCAGTTGAGGCTTTTTAAGAAAATAACTATCCAAGGTCTAAACAAGTACTCAGTTCCCAGGGCAGCTCTGTGTTCATTCTCACTGTTGATGTCAGGTATAATCCCATAAGTGAGCCATCAGAGTTCTATTTTACATTTTCAGGTTCACAGTTTCAATCCAGTTTGTGCTTCTCTTTAGAACATGGGCACAATCAAGGTATTATCTTCCACATTCTCATACAATCTA
>PVHX01002275.1:0-41606 GCA_004024805.1 Geosciurus inauris
TCAGGGCTGCGCTTCCTAACCCACTGCGTTGGTGAAGGTTGGCGGACCCTGCTTGGGCTTGAATAAAAGGACCCTTTTGTGATTGCATCGGAATCGGATTCCTGGTGGTCTCTGGCAGATTCGTGAGTCTGAGCATTACAAGACAATGCACGTAGCCTGCAGCTGTCCATGTGGCAAGGCACTCAAGCCCCCTGAATTCTGTCCACGAGCTGATCACATTCGCGGAACCAACAGTAAACCAATCACATAGTCCCTTCTTCCTTCGTGCCCTTCCTGTTTACACACTTTTCACAATGGCTAGTAGCCATCTTAAAGGCGTAGCATGCAGCTAGCTCTCCACAAGATAGGAAGTGACTCTTGGTGGAGGCAAAACTTCATGGAAAAGAACTTTTTAGAAGAAAATGTGCAGTTCTTTAGCATATTATATAATATGAAGCAGGGTGGGGTAAGAGTTGAGAGCAGAATGATATCTGAATTGGTCCGGTGTCCCAGGAAAACTGCAAATTCCAATGCAATTGGGACTTCAGGGACCTGGGAAAATTATTAGAACTGTTTTTCTACCAAACTGCTTGACATCTCATGAGTAAAAATTCTTCTATGAACACAGAATATTATCATTGTCTACATTACACCAGGGAAACATTATCATCAAAGAGAAGGGGAGAAGTCTGAACACATTTATTTAGCATATGAAAACAGGTATTCATGCCAATAATAGTTCAATATGGTAGAAACCTACTTAGGCAAAATTTGACCCATAGAATTCTTTTTATACAGACTTGCTTTGCCCATAGCCCTGGGCCCATGGTATAATTTTTAGCACTCTACTTTCTCTATAGAGTTTTTCCCAAAATTTCAACAATTAAGTATTTTAATCTAGCTAAGGTTTGGTCAACAATGAAATAAGAGAACGATAAGATTTTTCTGACTTTTGAATTCAAATATTAAAATTAAATATTATTTTTAATTACTTGAAAAATTTACTTAGTAAAAATTCTGTAGGTGAAGTCTTGAGTTTAATACTTTCTTGTCCTCTTGTATAGGTGAATGTTGGCCATTTGTATACCTTTGTAGAAATTTGTAATTAAGTTATTTGCTATTTTAAAAATTAGGGTATTATCATCTTGTTGAGTTTTCAGAGTTCTTTCTATGTTCCGGATACTGGACTATTATTAGATACCTAATTTGCAGATATTTTCTCCTATTTTGTATGCTCTCTTTCCATCTTTTTGATGATGTCCTTTGATGCACAAAATTTTTATCTTTAATTCAGATTTACCTATTTTTTTCTTGTCTTGCTTCTCCATGTTTTCTTCTAAGTATGTACTCACATGTTCATGGCAACACAATCCACAATATTCAAAGGGTAGAAACAGCTCATTTTTCTATCAATGGATGGAAATGTGGTACATTTATACAATGGAACATTGCTTAGTCATAAAAATGTTATACTGTTCCTTGCAGCAACATGCATGAACCTTGAAAACATTATGTAAAAGAAATCAGATGGAAGAGGTATCATATAATATCATTTATGTGACACCCAGAAAGATGGAGAAGTTGTGTTTTTTCCTATTCCTTATGTCAAAAAACCAAACCAAAACCCTTCAGAAATCAAGAGACACAAAATGTTTAAAAATATTAAATATAAAAATATTGTATAAAATATTAAATGTAAATTATATCACATAAAATATAAGAAATATTTTAAAAATAAAAATTAATGCAAAAATTCATGATGAAAAACTTAAAGATTATAAATAAAGACAGAATTTGACAGGGCAAGATTAGGGTAAGAAGAGTCACACAGTGCAGTACCAGATTCCCTCCAACTGAATATTTTGTCTAGCATGGACTAACATTATCAATGTTTTTCTCTTGATTATTGAATTTTCTAGTGTTCCCTAAAATTTTGCACCTAAGAGACTTATTCACCTTACATTAGTCCTGGCTCTACTTAGGACATTTTTTTTTTAATCCTCAAAACTCTCTTAAGTTTTGCTCTGATCTATTGGCAATTAAATCTGACTTCACATTAGAATACAAAGTTATTAGATCAATATAATATTCAGGCCCAATGCTCAGAAAAATTAATTTAGGCTCTCTGTGAGTGAAGTTGAGTATCAGAATTTTTAAAAACTAGAAAGGAGATTCTAGTGTGCAGCTAGAGTTGAGAATTGCTACCTTTTTAAAAATTATTCTAATGCAATTCAATAATTAGTAGTATTGATCATCTAGGTAGAATGTGTCAGTTCAGCTATTGGCTTTGATTCCTTGGGTAAGTTGTTTAAATTTCTGATATCCAAATTCTCATCTGATGGCACAGTCCTAAAAAGAACAAATAAGAAAGACAGACAGACAGACAGACACACAAATATTTGGCACAGTGCCTGGATCATAGAATGGTTATAAATATTGCCCATTAAGGTACTTATGGTGTTGAAGATGGAAAAAGGAAGAAGCAGGATCTATCATTTATTACTGTGAAAGAGAATTTCTTACCAGCCTGATAGTCTCTCTAAAATGCTAATGTTTTTGTAGGATTTGTATTGATCCTTGTTTATTTTGTCAGTCGCTTAATTATTTATTTATTTATTTTGTCTTACATTTTGGTGAGTATATTTGCTCTCACAAATACATTTTTAGTTCCATGGCATTTTCTTCTATCATATCTTTTATTATTTCCTCTCCTTCTGGTAATATTTATAACTCTATCACTGGATCTGTACTTCTTTTTCCTTCTGATTCTTTGGGGAATGTTTTTATTTTTTTTCTTTTTAATATAAAATTCATATGCATATGTTTCAAGCCAAAAACTGTGCACTTTAGGAAAAAATATAATACTATCTCATACTACCCATATTTATTCTCCCCAGAAGCTACTTATCTTTTCACTGGTTATGATGGTGCATTCCTGTAATCCCAGCAACTTGAGAGGCTGAGGCAAAAGGATCTCAAGTTTGAGGTCAGCCTAAGCAACTTAGGGAGACCTTGTCTCAAAATTTTAAAAAGGGTATGTAGCTCAGTGGTAAACTACTCCTGCATTTAATCTCCAGTAAAAAAAAAAAAAAAAGTCCAAAAATTTTCTTCTGATATTACCTTAAAATTTCTAAATAGAAGAATTATAGAATTTTAATGGTATTTTTAATTTTTAATATCCAACACTTGCTTTGTCCAAAAGTTAAATAAGTAAGTTTCTAGCATTTTGATATTGGCTTTGGAAATAATATCTTAGATATGACATCAAAAGTACAGGCAATAAGAACAGAAACAGACAAATGGGACTCTATCAAACTAAAAAGCTTCTGTACATCAAATGAAATAGTCAACAAAATGAAAGGGAAACTTACAAAATTCAAGAAAATATTTGCAAATCACATCTGAAACAGAGTTAATCTCCCAAAAATGCAAAGTGGTCCTACAACTCAGTAAAAAAAAAAATCAGATAACCTGATTTTTAAAGATGGGTATAAGCTTTAAATAGACATTTCTTCAAAGAAAACATACCCAAACTAACTGGTATGTGAAAAAGTGTTCAATATTATTCAATATTATTCACTGTAAGTGAATAATATTATTATTATTAATAATTATATTATTAATAATATTATTCAATATTATTAACTGTAAGTGAATGCAAATCAAGACCATAATGAGATAACACACCATACCTGTTAAGAATGGGTATTAGAAATATAAGCAAAAGATTACAAGTGTGACAAGGAGGTGGAGAAAAAGAAACCTGTGTATGCTGTGATGGGAATACAATTTGGTACATCTACTATGGCACAGTGCAGCAGTTCCTAAAAATATTAAAAATAGAAATACTCTGTGATCTAACAATCCACTTTTGGGTATATCCCCAAAAGAATTGTAACAGGGATCTTTTCTGCACTTCATGTTCATTACAAAATTACCTAAATGTCCATCCATTAAAAGAAGGAAATCTGCCATTTGCTACAACATGGATGATCTTGGAAGACATGCCAAGTGAAATAAGTTAAACCCAGAAGAAGAGATACTATGTGATCCCACTTATATCAGCAATCAAAAATCATCGAATTCACAGGCTCAGAGTCTAGAATGATGGTTACTGGGGACAGGGTAAATCAGGTATTGATCAAAATGCATATAGAATAATGTATATGAGATGAATTTATCCTACAGATATACTCTATAGCATAGTACATATAGTTAATAGTACTATATCATATAGTTAAAATTTTTGGTCTGGGGGTGTAGCCTGGTAATACGTTTACTTACCATACTTGAGGGTTTGGTTCTTAACACCTTAAAAAAATTTTTTTTAAAGAATAGATCTGTGTAAATTTTTTTTACACACCCCAGGAAGAAAATTAGGCAGGAAGAAAATTTTAGAGATAACAGTTAAGTTTAAGGTGTTATGTATGGTGACAGTTTCATGAATGCATACTTATCTGCAAGCTTATCAAGATGTTTGCATTAAATACGTGCAGCTTTTTTGTATGTTAATCATACTTCAGCAAAAAGAAGCTAAATAATACAGTTTCTCTTATAGAAGTTTTTTTCCTCCTGAAGTAGAACTTGTATTTCCATCTACCTATTACCACTGCAACTACCAGCAATATTTAATTACTTTTACCATATTTTCCATAACTTTCCAATTTTTTTGTATGAGTGAAAATAAAGCAAAAAAAAAATTTTTTTTCTTTTTGGAAGTGAACTTGGGCATATTTCTTTTTCTCTTTACTGCATTTTCAAATTTACTTCTTTTCTCTTTACTATATTCTCAAATTCTAACTTCCATCACTGGGTTTAAAATTTTTTAAGATTTATCTTAATTTTTGATTGACACATAATAATTGCATGTATTTATGGGGTACAGTGTGACATTTTGATCCATGTGTACTTTGTGTAATGATTAAACCAGATAATTAGCATATCCATTACCCTAATCATTGGGGTTTTAAATTACATAATTATGGGATTTTTTTACTTCCAGTAAAGTCTTCTTATCTCAGGTTGCATTTTTCCCTCCCTGATTGCTTATTCTACATTTCATATTTTCCTAAATCCTATCAAGAATATGAAGTCCAGACTTTGTTCAAAGTTTATTTCCAGACATGCTTCACATAATAGTTCTGTTTCTTGAGAGGACATTATTTCTCATTCCTTACAAACTTTATATTTAAAATTTTAATTTTCTGTGCCTTTTAAATAAAGTTGGTGATTTGTCACAATTCGCTCATACCTAAAGAGGAAATTTATATTTTACATCCTTGCAAAACTTAGAAATTTTCCTTAGGGATTGGGTGACTTTAGGTAAAGAAAGAAAGAAAATGATTTGGTTTTCTCAAATTCGGATTTGCTAACAGAGTTTCAAAAAATAGAATGAAATCAAGAAGGAGGCAGAGCCAAAAGCAGTGAGATGTCAGTTCCAGCATTCCTTTTCCCTGTTGATTACTGGTTGCTCTATTGATGCTGAGACTCCCACCTCCTCTTGCCATAACCTCTGTGAATTCTGGATTATTTCCTGATCCTATTTTCAGAGAAACAGGAATAAGTGTGTTCATGGGGTACTTACTTTAAGTAGCCGTCAGCACCTCATAGGTTGTAACTTTTTCTGTAAATGACATGTCAGGGACTGTTGCATTGGTGCTTAGAGATTGGTGAGATTCAGTTGATTAAGTGGCATCTTCTCAAGCATGGAACTATGGATTGATAGAAGTTATGATTTGGATATGGTTTGAGTGTGTCCCCCAAGAGTTCCTGTGCTGGAAGCTTGGTCCTCAGTATAGTGATGTTAAGAGGTTGTGAACTCTTTAAGAGGTGTGGTAATTAGGCCACTGGGTGTGCTGCCCTCAGAGGGATTAACATTGATTTTTTGGAGTGAGTTCTCTTAAAAGCATTTTGTTAAAGAGCAAAGCCCTGCCCACCCCCGTGTGTTTGACCTCTTCTGCTCATGGCTGCTTCCATTTCTGCTTCTCCACCATGTTGTGATGTGGCCAAGGAGACCCTCACCAGAAACTGAACTGATGGAGTTGCTGACCTTAGACTTTCAGCCTCCAAAATTGTGAGCCAAGTTAACCTCTTTACTTTAGAATGTCCTTGGCTTCAGATACTTTGGTATAATAATAGAAATGTACTAATACAGAAATCTATCCTATTTCTACTACATCTTGCAGAAATTAAGTTTTACTTATATGTATGGTATCCTTAAATGGTTTCTTGCACAGGTATTTTTCTGTGTCTATATTGCTTTAGCCAAAGGAGATCTGATGGGTGAGAAACAGGTGTATGCTTTCCACATGTCTCCCTCAGAATCCATGCTGCCTTTCTTACTTTCGCTCTACCTAGAAGTTTTTTACTTAGTCACAGAAACACAGATCAAACATTTCAGTTGCTATGTTGACATCATGGAAGGCAGCAATGATTTCCCACAACAGTTCTCTGAAGACCACAATGCTGTCAAACTGTGAGAATTGGGTTACTGCTATATTCTATTGCTTGTTCCATTAGGCATATTTATAGAAATAGAGATCTAATTTATTAGCAACATGCCTCTTAAGAACTTTGGTCATTGGGGCTGAGGTTGTAGCTCAGTGGTAGAGTGCTTACCTAGCACTTGTGACACACTGGTTTGATCCTCAGCACCACATAAAAATAAATAAATAAAAGTATTGTGTCCATCTACAACTAAATATAATATATACATATATTATATAATATTTTAAAAAGAACTTTGGTCATTATCTATATTAATTTTTCCCCTCTTCCTCTGTACAAATAATTTCAAGTTTCTTCTCTGGGACTTCTTTCTGTAACCCTCACCTATCATTATTTTCCAGTGTATCTCATCGTTCACTTAATTCTCAAACATTTTATCCATTCATTCATTTGTTCTCTATTTACCAACACCAGGAATGGCACCAGGTATTAGAGAGTTAAAGATGAGCCAATTCTCCTTGTCCACGGGAAACTTTAGGTTTAGTCTCTAGGGTTAGGAAGGACTTGAGAGTTGAGGACCTTCTGGAAATAGAGGACAGGGGGATGAAAATATGCACAGTATGTACCATTACTTTATTTGTGCAGTCTCATTTTTCTCTGATGAATTGGTGATGATAGTCATAATTTTTAGTTTTATACATTTATTATTTTATAGGTTCCATGCTAAATTTACATACATTAATTTACTCAATCTTATGGTCACTTTATAAAATATTTATGGTTAAATCCCAATTTTACAAGTGAAGGAAATGAAGCATGAGAATTTAAGAACCTTGCTCAAAGTGGCATAGCTTTGAGTTTACTGGGGCTGGGTTTCAAGCCATAAATCTGCTTCTAAACCCATACTTTCAGCTATCTGACTCTTTAGGCCTAGGAAGAAGCACAACAATAAACTCCTTTTTAGAGATGAAGAAACTGAAGCCCAGAGAGAATAAGTAACTTGCCTAAGATAACTAGTAAAATCCGTACTTGAGCCTCATCAGTCTGACTTCAACTACTCCTCTGCAAAACCACCTCCAGACACTCAAATTCAGATGATCTTAGATTTAAGAACTAGAAATTGCCTCAGTGATTACACCATGGAATAATCCCTCCTTTTACAGATAACCTGTAGTCATTAAAATCACTTACTTGAAATAATTAGGAGAAGGTTCAATGAAGCAAAGCAAATTTTCATACTAAGGGAAGTTATTTGAAATATAATTTTTATTAAAAAATGCAAACTGAGAGACCCAACACTGGATGCCAACACAGCTCTTGATAATGATTCAAATGACTTATTTCTCTGCAAACAAGAAACAAATTGGGAAAGGATTTTATAGACACTGAGATCATTGTAATATACTGTAGGACCCAAGGGTTTTCATGACAGTAGAAACACCCATACGTAGGAGATGGAAACATTGTCTTCAGAATGGCATCCACTGGGCTGTCCTCTGAAAAGTGACCTGCTGCTGGACAGCTGCAATGCTGAATTGGAGCCAGCTGATATCTGGAATGCATCTTGTGTATCATCTTCTGGTATCTGTTTGAAGGCCACCTGCATGTGATTAGGGGTAACTGACACAGTGCTTGTGCTAAGTCCAGGATGCAACTTATTGAATGAATAGTAATTGACTTGAAAATTGGATGAATGGATTTCTTCTGTCTCTGTCTCTGTCTCTGTCTCTGCCTCTCTCTCCCCCACCCTCTCTCTTACTCCTTGATAGAGCAAGATTAAATCCTCTGGGCTTGGTGAAGTCAGTGCTTACAGTTTTTGAGAGGGATATTCTTGAGAAACAGTGCTGTAGGACTACTAATTGGGATTTGAATAGGATGAAATTTTAACTCAGACATTTACATCATCCAATTAGTGTAACAAAAAATGACTGCAAACGAGAATGCATTTAGGTCCCTTTGCATTTCCCTTAGTAGCCAAATGATGTGTTTTTTTTTTTTAAAATGTAAAGATCTTGGTGCTTCTCAAAGCTGGCCTATATAATGGAATTGCCTGAAGAATTTAAGAAAAAATATTGATGCTACTGGATTCTACCCAACAAATTCTAATTTAATAAGTATGGGGTGTGGCATGAGCATTGGGGTTTCTTACAACCTACAAGGCAATGCTACTGTGAAAAGCTGGAGAACTGCTGCAAACCGTAGTTAAGCTCCCTCACTGGGATGAGGCACCAGCTGCAAGCCTGTTTTACACCAATATATTTGCTGAACATAAACATCCTAGTGCAAACTCTCTCACCCCAAAACCCAGAGCTGCCTGTGGACAATATTTGGAAAAGTTCAAATTTGTAAACTGATAATACATATAATTCTACAGGCTCCATATGGTTCCTGTTATCTTGAGGGGAACTATACACATTTGCCTTGCCCCAGGACATAAGGATAAATAACAGATGTGGATAATTTTTATCATACTTGTACTGAACAATAATAGAAAAATAAGAAATGCAGGGGACAGTGAGAGAGGTAGAACTCATGAAAATAAAGTTCAAATCAAATTTTCTAGGTTGTATCTTTGAATTTTGAAAAGCCTGCTATGCAGTAGATCAGAAATAACTGTCATACAGGTCTCCATTTCTAAAGCAGACTATCTCTAAAGTGATAAGAAACAATATTAAATTTTTGGTGTTAATAGAGCCAAATAAATCAATTTATTTGTAATAGTGAAAATAACTAAAATTTCCATATAGTTGACTACTAGCCAGGCACTGTTCTATGCAACAATATGTATTAATTTACTTATACCTTACTATAATCCTGAGGAAAACACTATTATTATTCTCTACAGATGCAGAGACTGAAACTCAGAAAATTTGAATAATCTGTTCATGGTGACACACTGTGGTATAGCCACAAATTGAGCCTAAGTAGTTCAGCTTCAGATACAAGGCACGACAGCCTAGAGGTAGTAGTGGCACCTCTTCATGACAGAAGACAAGTCACAGAAGTAAAACAGAGTGTGTGAAGCTGAAGGAATGCAATGGGAGAATGGCTGCCAAGATTTAGGATGGCTGGGAAATAATAAAATAATAACAATACCAGCTGCTGATGTATACTATGTGCTGGGCACTGGGTAGCATTTGGATTGCTTTCCATCTTCTCTACTTTTTAGGAGTGGGAATTTTATTCTTTGAAGTTAGTACAATGACCTTTGGCTAGGCTGTCTTAGGGAATGTCTTAAACTACATAAAAAATATTTTTTAAAGAATTTTCACTATGGAATACAGAGTGCATGGTGAATATCATATAAAAGTATATATGTATGTATGTGTGTGTTTGGTCTTTTAATAATAATTATTGAACACCCATAAATCCATTACAAAGATGTCTGATCAAGGATTGGCAAATTCTTGGGCTATAAGCCAAATCCAGGCCTTTGCTTATTTTTGTAAATTAAGTTTTATTGGGACATAGTCATTATCTATTTATTTACATATTTTCTATGCTATTCTCTTGTTACAAAGGTGAAGCTAAACACTTGTACCAAAGACCATGAAGCCCAAAAAACCAAGATTATTAACTTCTTGGCCCTTCGTCAAAAACAAATGCCAAATATACCACCTTAGATACCTCTTCCTGATTCCCTTTCTTTATCCTCCTTTAAATTCTGTGCTAATATTTCCCTTTAAGCAAATTGTTTAGTCTTACTTTTTGACTTTAAAATGTGTAAAGACAATCATAAGGATGAATTCTTTGGCAATTTGTTCCTTTCTCTTAACATTATGCTTGCAAGTTCACCCATTTTTTTTGAGGTACCCAGGATTGAACTCAGGGGCACTCAACCACTGAGCCACATTCCTAGCCCTATTTTGTATTTTATTTAGAGACAGAGTCTCACTGAGTTGCTTAGCTCTTTTTTTTTGCTGGGCCTGGATTTGAACTCCAGATCCTCCCGCTTCAGCCTCCTGAGCTGCTGGGATTCCAGATGTGCACCACTGAGCCTGGTTTATTAACTTTTTATTGTCATATGAAAGCCTATTGAATCAGATATATCAATTTATTTATTCAGTCTATTGTTGATAGACACTTGTGTTGATTATAGACCCTCCGCCCCACTTTGGATAAAGCTATCATGGCTTAGTATGACTTCTGGTGCACATGTACAAGAAATTCTCTGGTATATAATATTTATTAGAATTTCTGGATCATGGGATATGCGTGTGTATATTCATATACCCCATGTGAATGTCCTGTTTCAACTATTTCCAGAGTGGTTGAACTAAGTTGTGTTCCCACCAATACTGTATGAGAGTTCCTTATCTTTTGTGTTCTAACCAAAACTTGTTATTTTCTGCCTTTTCAAATGTTTGCTAATCTGACGTGTGAGAAATGTTATATTTTAATGTTCTCTTCCCTTAGTGATGAGATCAGAAACTTTCTACTTATTTATGTGCCATTCATGTTACTTTTTCTGTGAAATGCCATTTTATATCTTTTCTCATTTTTCTATTTTTGCCTATTATTGATTCACATAAATTCGTTACATATTCTGGATATGATGTTTTAGAGAATTTCTTCTTTCTACATGCTGTAATATTTTGTGCATTATTGAAATTAGTTGTTCCTCAAATACTTTAATGAATTTACTATAAAGCCATTTAATTATAGACACTTTTGAGAAAATATTTTAATATACTGATTCCATTTCTTTATTCTATTTCTGTAAATATTTATTTCTTCTAGGAACTTGTTATTAGTTACATTTTCAAATCTGCTTTAAAGTTGTTTTAATAGACTTTTAATACTTAAATGTCATCAGAATTGTTTCTATCCTTTTTTAAAATATTTTTTTAGTTGTAGATGGACACAGTATCTTTATTTATTTATTTATTTATTTATTTTTAATATTTATTTTTTAGTTGTAGGTGGACAGAATATCTTTATTTTAGTTTTTATGTGGTGCTGAGAATCGAACCCAGTGCCTCATGCGTGCTAGGCGAGCACGCTACCACTGCGCCATAACCCCAGCCCTCTTTATTTATTTTTATGTGGTGCTGAGGATTGCACCCAGTACCTTACACATGCAAGGCAAGTGCTCTACCACTGAGCCACAAACCCAGCCCTAAGTTTCTATCCTTTTATACACCAGATATATGTCATTATGTCCTGATATCTTTATGGCATTTATTTTTAATTTCTCCTTGATGGTCAGAGAGAATATTTGTATGCCTTTCCTCCTTTTATGTATGTTGAGACTTGTTTTATGGCCTATGGTGTGATATATCTTGTTAATTTTTCCCTCCACACTTAAAAAGAAATGTTTTCAATTATTGTTGAATGGAATGTTTCATAACTGTCAATTAGGTCAAATTAGTTGATAGTGTTGCTCAGTATCATTACAGATGTTCTGTTCATTGACTTTATCAATTAGGGAAAGAAAGGTATTGACATCTCCAATGATAATGGTAGATTTGTCTGTTTCTACTTGCAGTTATGGTCAATGTTAGCATAGCTTATCTCCCCCCGCCTCCATTTTTTAACCAATGTATACTTATATCATATATATGATTTATATGATATATAATGCTATATTTTGTGTATAATATATTCATGAGCCTTACTTTTAATTCCTCTGATGATCTTTGCTTTTTAAATAGGGTATTTAGACCATTCATACTTACTGTAGTTATTAATATGGATAAATTTAACATTTTGGTATTTGAATTCTATTTGTCCTATTTGGGTTTTGCTTAAGGAAAACCTTATTTGCCTTCTTTTGGGATTTTTTCCCCATTTATCTTCTTTATTAAATCTCCTTGCTTTGTTAATTGAGTAGTTGCTTTAGAGTTTATAGTATACATTTTTAACTTATCACATTCTATCTTCTAATGATATTAATTGCTTAATATCTGATGTTAATTATTTTTATTATGACATAAAATATTATCAAACTACACATTGATCTTTTCCTCATAATTACATTATTGTTGTCATGCATTTTGCTTATATGTATTTCATAAACCTCATGATTTTGAATTAATTTTTGCTTATATAAGATTTCACAATAAACAGTAATATATATATCACATAATTATAATTTCTAGATTTCTTTATTCCTTTGTGTTGATCCACACATCCACATCTGGTGTGATTCTCCTTCTACCTGAAGACATTGGTGATCATTTTTTTCAACTTCTATATATTAAAAAACCCTCTTTTTTCCCTTCATTTTAAAAACTATTTTTGAAATGCTAAAATGCCCATTTTTCTTTTATATCTCAAGTATACTGCTGCATTATTTTCTTGCTTGCACTTATTTTTTGTGAAAAGATCTTTAAGATTTTCTCTATAAGTTTTGAGTAATTGTTTTACAGTGTATTTTGGAGTTGTTTTCGTCGAATTTCTTCTGCTTGGAGTTCATTGAAATGAGTGGATCTGTGGGTTTATAATTTTTATCTATTTGGAAAATTTTCAACCATTATTTCTTCAAATTGTTTTCTACTTCCCCTTTGGAGATTTCAATTTAGAGCACGCTATGTCACTTCTTGTCACTGTTGGTTGTATTTGTTTCTTTCTCTTGTTTTGAGTCATTTTTTCTTCTGTGTTCTACTTAAGAGAACAAGAGATAGTTTCTCTTGTTATGTCTTCAAACTCACTAGTATTTCCTTTTATAATATCTGATCTTTTGATTATTTGAAGTTTCCCTCTTGTAATGGTTCATGTTTTCTTGCTTCTTCACATGCCTGGTAGTTTTTGATTAGTTGCAAGACATTGTGGATTTTACTTTGTTGGGTACTAGATACTTGTTGAATTTTTGGATTTTATTTTGGAATGTAGCTGTGTTAGTTGGAGATAGTTTGATCTTTCTAGGTCTTGATTTTAAGATTCATTAGAAGGGAACAGAGCTGTGCTTGGTGTAGTGCTAATTATTCCCACTACTGTGATAAAACCCTTCTGATGAATGAAATTATGTTGTTCTCAAGTTTTATAATGGGAAGAGGGACCATTTTCAGGTTTGTGTTCAGCCAGGCAGTGTTCTTTCTGAATCTTTTGGGAAGTTATTTCCCCAACCTTATGTAGCCTTACATAGTTTCCTCACAAGCATGCACTAATCACTACTATGTTGAATACTAAAGAGATACCTCTACAGATTTCTGGAGTTCTTTCTCTTTCTGCAGCTTTTTTTTTCTCTTGTATAATTCCGACTGCTTGGACATTTATTCACCTATCTACAATTTTAGCCTCAGACCTCAAGTTGATTGCTCTACTGTGTTCCTCAACCCCATGCTATGGCCTAGAAAATTTTCCAAGGAAGAAATATGGAATAATCCCAGACTTCATCTTGTTTTTTTTTTTTACTTGTCTGACAGGGATCACAGTCTTTTATTGCTGATGTCAGTTATACTGAAAAACATTGTTTCATACTTTTTGTTCTTTCATGTGACTGTTTTCATTCTAAGATTTTGTTCCTGATACTCCATCTTGGCTAAGAAAGGAAGTTTAATTTTCTATTCTTCTTTTAAAACAATTCTTTTATTCAATAATAGCAGAAGTTTGTGAATTTTATTAGAATTTTCAAATAATCCATATTTGACTCCCTCAAGTCTTTTCTTGGTATACTTATTTATAAATTTGCTACTTGCATTTTTCCTATTAATTTATACTCATATTCTTTATTTCTTTTTTTTCTGATTGGCATAGTAGCTTTATTCACACGTTAAACAAACTAGAGAGACTCCCACCAACATTAACCTCTGGACAGAATGATTACTCAGCAGACAGTGATATCCCAGCTCAGATAACTCACATAACTCTTGTCTAACATTTATCATAAGGAAGTTCTTCTATAAGCCTGAAGGAATTTCTTTTTCCTTTTTGTCCAGGTTTTTTTTATTGGTGCATTATAGTTGTAAATAATCATCCACATCTGGTGTGATTCTCCTTCTACCTGAAGACATTGGTGATCATTTTTTTCAACTTCTATATATTAAAAAACTTCTATATATGGGATTTGTTATCACATATTTATACATGCACACAATAGAACAATATAATTTGGCCAATATCATCCCCCAGTATTTCCCCTCTCCCTACTCTCCTCTCACACTCTGGTCCTTTTTCTCTATTCTACTGATCTCCCTTTGATTTTTATGAGATGCTTCCCATCTTTCCTTTCTTTGTTCTTCTCTAGCTTCTGCATATGAGAGAAAACATACTATCTTGTACATTCTAAGTTTGACTTATTTTGCTTAAAATAACGTTCTCAAGTTTCATCCATTTTCCTGCAAATGACATAATTTCATTATTCTTTGTAGCTGAATAAAACTCTATTGTGCATATATACCACCAAAGGAATTTCTTGCACAGCAAAAAAAAAAAATACACTGTGATAACATTAACAAAGCAATATCACTCCTGCAGAAATCATGAAAACTCCACATATTGACTGCTTTGAAGAAAAAAAAACACCCTATTATAGATGAGGAGCTCATGTGCTTGTATGGTGAGGGACTATGTGGTGAGAAGTGTTTACATTGGGATCAGGATATGGTCAATCACAGTTAAATAGAGTCCAAGAACTGGACCCAGCTTAGAATCAAGATTTGGAGCTGCTGCATTTACAAAGAGAACAAAATGAACCCTAAACTCTATTGTGACCTATGCCAGGGGAAGCACATAGAGGATTATTATTCTAGGAATTCAAAAATGGAGAAATGGGTCATCAGAAGCTTAGAAATCAAGGAAGTCTTCATAATGTGGGTAGGAATATTTCAAAATTGTAGAACTGGATAGAAACTTTGTTAACAGCATATGTGAGTTTCTTTAGGAATAACTATGAAGAAAAGAGCCTCAGGTCTCACTGTCATGAGTTCTTATGCCTTCGCTTTTTTTTCTCTAAGGGCCTGTGTTCCTTCTCACATGATCTGATAGACAATATTCCTAGGACTTTTGATGCTAACACTGATCCCTAACACAAATATTGAGTCATCTCTTGATTATATTCTCAGAATCTAGTCTACTAATTGCAGAAAGGATTCAAATATCATTCCTTTATTATACAGATTGAAGAGTTTGGGCTTGATTTCTAGGTAAGGGAGAGCCATTGAGGATTTGTAAGCAGGCAAAAGCCAGATTATTCTGTGCCATTACATCAAGCTGATCAAGTCACAGATCATGTGACTTGCAGCCAACAATAGGTAACTCTGTTTGTTTCATTCCTGTTCATGGCAAAAATCCTAGATAAGCCAAATGTGGTGTGAGAGGTGCTGTGATGAATGTGGTCATCTTCCAAAAGCCTAGAGCCTAATGGAGAAGCTTCACAAACCAAAACATCCAGGAATGACAGGTTATCATTGAATTTACATAAATATCCTGTTAATAAATAAATAATGGGGGCTTGTCTGCTGTGATTCATTAAACAGAAGCACCATGGTTGAGACTCACAAAGTACTATTTTTGTTGATGTCTCATGTGTCTTGATGGGCTACAGCAACTGGCAAAGGCCACTTTATTCAATTTTTACAAATCCCTCTCTACTTAAATAGGCAGAACTTGAATCATGTAAGAGCTAGGAATAAACACAATACTAGAAGTAGTAAAAAAAGTGTTAATCCATTGCTTTGTCTATAATATTCTATTAATTTAATTATACTTTCAGATTTTTCAATTCTAAGGAAATCATCATTCTGTTGTCTAAGTTGTATGCTGCGTGTACAAGTATTTATTAAATAAAGTTTCTAATAATAGGTGACATTAAGGAATGTGTTTTGCATTTTGCATATATTTTTTCACTAAAGGCTCCTAATAGCCCCATGACACAGGCATGATCATCATCCTTATTTTATAGAGGAAGAAATAAATGCTTAAAGTAACTACAGGATCAAACAGTATAGAGGGGTAGAGCTGAGATTTGAATGAGGAAAGTTTAACTCCACTGTCACAGGCTACACTATACTTGCTGTGTAGCTATTACATAAAAACCACAGATATAGATATTCCAGAGAGACTGCCCATGTTTCCAAACACATTATTTGAAGAGAAAGCAGGTCATCTCTGTAGTGATGTTGCTGAAAAAAAAATATAAACTAACACAAAGATACAGATTTTCTTATTGCATATAGCCATAGGTACTGTGAAAATTTGTCTATTCTCCCAATAAATAGAGATACACTCAACCAATAAGGATATATGTGTTTATCTATCTATCCACCTATATTCATAAATTATTATCTTAACCAACTTCTTTTCATAAATTTATCCCAATGTTTCAATATTTTAAGATACAAACCTGGGCTCAGTGGTGTATGGCTACAATTCCAACTACTGTGGAGGCTGAGATGGGAGAATTACTTGAACCCAGGGAACTCCTGGCAACAATCCAGGAGTTGCAATCCAGCTGTGCAAGATTAGCAAGAACCTTGACTCAAGAAAAAAATTAAAAGATGCAATTTCAAAGGTAGTATTAAAAAAACCAACAATTTCTCTATGTATAAATACATATGTAAACATATATAAAAATATGTATATATACATATATATACATAAAAATATGTATACACACACACACACACATACATACACACAGGTGTGTTTGCACAGTGACCCTTCTTAACTGCAAGGAACATCTTCCAAGACCCCTTTTGGATCTCTGCAAGCATAGATAATACAGAATCATATATATATGAATGCCATGTTTTTCCCCACATTTTTTATCAATGCATTATAGTTGTACATACTGTCAGAATTTTATTGTGTATTGTGTACATTCATACATGTACACAATACACAATAAAATAATATAATTTGGCCAGTATCACTCTCCAGCACTTCGTCTCTCCCTCCTGGCCTCCCTCTCCTTGGCCCCTTTCTTCTACTGATTTCCCTTTGATTTCATGATATCCACCTAGCTTCCATGCTATACAGTATACCATGTACTTTCCTATACAAACATATCTGTGATGAGGTGTAGTTTATAAATTGAGCATAGTGAGAGATTAGCAACAATATTAAAAAATAAAATGGAACAATTTTATAACAATATATTATAATAAACGATATGTGAATGTAGCCCCACCCTCTCAATATCATTTTGTACTGTACACCTTTCTTTTCTTTTCTTTTTTTTGGTACTGGGGATTGAACTCAGGGGTGCTCAACCACTGAGCCACATCCCCAGCCCTATTTTGTGTTTTATGTAGAAACAGGGTCTCACTGAGTTGCTTAGCGCCTCGCTGTTGCTGAGGCTAGCTTTGAACTCTTGATTCTCCTGTCTCAGCCTCCCTAAGTGCTGGGATTACAGGCTTGCGCCACCACACCTGGTTCTGTACACCTTTCTTTTTACTTGATGGTAACAATCATGGAAAGCAAAAACCACAGATAAAGGGAAAATTACTGTATAAATTTACATGTAGGTCTAAATGCATCTATTATATATATATACAATTATAATGAATATAGTACTATATTTATATATTATGATAGATATATTTGGATTTTAATTCACTTCTAGAATGTGCAAGAAGCTAGCCTATGTTTGTGTATATTATTGAGCAAAATTTCCATTCAGAAGAGGGCTTTGCCATGAATCTTCATTCCCTGTATCCCAGAACAAAATGAATCTTGACTCTGGGAGTCAAAATGGCTACATTCACTCCTTATCTTTATGTACTACAAATTTCAATTTATTTTCAAGCCAGTTGGTTCAATACATAGGCTTTTCCCAGAGTGAGAGGCATGGCATTTCTCAGTCAACAGAAATAGAGGTAAATCAGTCTGGGGTCCGCATGCTCTGTGAATGCTGGCAGCCAGCCAGAGAGCAAGTCTCAATTAAACAGATTATGCCAAAGAAAGCACAAATGCAAACCCAAAGCAAGTCACCCAAAGTGGCTTTTATTTCTGCATTCCAGAGCAGTTTCTGAATATAAACTGTCCCCCAAAATATTAAGGGAGAGACTGAAAACTGCAAATCCTCTAGTGGCTCCAAAGCCCTCTGCTTGGATTTCAGAGAGGCAAGCCTAGGTCTAGACATTTCCCCTGGTACCAGGCAGGAGGCCTCTGGGGCTGTGACTGGGGCTGTGTGTGCATACCCACTCGTTTACGCTCTTGTAGGCAAGGCATGTGTGTACACTGCACATTCATCATGTTAAGGGCAGCACTTATTCTGCAGGTCTTGTTAGGATAACCACATCACACAATGGTTTCTTTCTAAATAAACAGATGAGGAGAGCTGGCTGATAAGTCAAGATATACTTATAGAATATACTGGCCAAATTTAATCAGCGGCCCCTACGTGCAGACAAGTGGCCTTCTATGCTAGCTGGTTTGGGAGAAGATATCATCTATCCTGTGCACAGGCCTCGTAATTGCATCTCATTCCTGACTCCTGCAAAATAATGACCCTCTCCTCCCATGGTTTGCAGAACACATGGGGAGGAAATAGAAGATCTGAGCTAACTGGCCCAGAAATTCTAACCAGATGATGGAAAAATGTTTTGTCAAAGTAAGAGTTCTTTGAATTTTTAAGAGCCCCGCATAATCTAATAACCAGCCTTTTAAAACAGAGCCCAATATGGGGCCAGCAAGACTGTCCCCCATTATTTTAATATCATTTTGCCAGTTCTTTCATTTTGACATGTACAAAGAAGAATCCAAAATAAGACATTCCTTCTCAGTCCTTTCTTCCCTGCTTTTCTTTTTTTGGCAAGAGAATAAAACACTTTTTCCTCTAAACAAAGTGGTAAATGACACAATTAAACAAATGCCTTACAAAACTGCATTGTGTTTTTGACTTTACTAAATAAACCAAAAAAAGAAGTAAAAAATTATTTTAAGAAGTCTGTTAAACTACCATTGGTTTTTATAGGTGTTGACCAGTTGTCTAGCTCCCTCAAGAATGGATCTCTTTGATTTATTTTTATGTTGCTTTCAGCTTTTGTCACTCAAAACCAGGAGGTCTCTAAACACTGAGACTCTACAGAGGTGGATGCTTTGGTCAAGACTATGGAGGAGGAAGATAGAGGCTTTAATCCCAAAGGTTTCCCTTGGCATCTCAGAATCAATAGTGACTGGTTTTCTAGTTTTCTGAAGACTATGATCTAGAGGAATGAAGACATCAGTTTTTATGTTCTGCCTAGTTTGCCTATTTAGGCAAATCCTTCCTCTGATCTCCTCACCTCTTCATCAACCCAGATGTCCATATTCTCTTCCAGGACATAGCTACTGGGGGTGAAGCTTCATACTTCATAAGTATCTTCTCTTCATTTCAGTACAGCAACTATTGGAAAGCAGGACAGTGATTTCACAACAAGACTTATTCACATTAAAGAGAGAATGACTGATACCATTTGGGGGTACCATTTCAACTAATTTGTATTTTGAGGTTAGGACCATTCATTTCTTGGAGCATTATGTTTGCTAAACATTAAGTATTCTGTTCCCACTGTCCCTAGGTACCAATTTAAGGTTTGGAATGTATTATTACTATAATATGAACTCAGAGGGATAAATCTTTACTGGTTTTATGCTGAGGACTGTGATTGGTAAAGAAGAGTTCTTCATCCCCCTAGACCATACCATATTGGAAACTGACTGCTTAGAGAGCTTACTCTTTATTTCTATATCTAAACCAGGAATAAGGGCTAAAGGCCTTCCTGAAACATCTTTCTAAGATTTATCCTTTGTATGCCAAAGGAGCATCTAATTTCAATATAGATGGATTTATTCTAGACTGTAAAATAAACAAGTGACTAATGAATTCTCATGTACAGTAGTCCTCAGTATCTGTAGACGATTAGATCTAGGACCCTCCACAGATACCAAAATTCTAAAATGCTTAAGTACCTTATATAAATTGGCACAGTATTTGCATGTCATCCACATACATCCTCCATATGCTTTAACTTATCTCTAGAATATTTACAATACCTAATGCAATATAAAATAGTTTGTACATGTTCAGTACAGATACATTTTTTCAAATATTTTTGATCCACAGTTGGTGAAATCTGTGGGTACAAAGGATGACATAATTCATTATTCGTCTTGTCAAAAGTTTGCCAAAAGTTTCACCATTTGATCCTCTATCTGTGAAGTGAATACAGAAGAGGTAAGACGAGGCAGCTAGTAGAACAGAAAGGAGGCTTCAGGGGACTCCTGCAGTTTGTATGAAAATGGAACAACAGATGACAGAGGTTGAGGTCAAGGTAAAATGAGCCCCTGAAACCTAAAGGCAATGGATGACTTAGCATGGGTTAGGACTCCAAACCTTAGAGATCCATATGGTGAGGAGGAGGCAGCAGCTACCAAGACAGGAGAAAACCTAAGCACTTGAAGAGGGAATGTCAATGGGTTCCAGGTGCCCATAGTACAAATACTTCAAAAAATTCCTAGAAGTTTGATTGAGCTCACGCATGCCCATGGAATGGTGCTTTTCCTCCACCTTTCTCTGAAGGGCTAGTAAATCCCAGTGCAGGTGGCCATTCTGGTTGCATTCTGTTGAGAAGGGAAAGAGGAAGGATCAGAAAGAAGGAGAAGGAGGAACTCTTGCAGGAATAATGTTCAAGAACATCCTAGGATAACAGAATGAACATCTTTAGTGGAGACCAAAGATGGTAATGAATAGCAGCATGGAGAATAAAGATTTTTTTACAAGACCTAGGGTAGAAAAATTTGATTTGAAATTCTCAATTTTGTTCCTGTTTCAAAAGACTACTTATGATATTGTCTCTTGTTGTGCAAACTCAAGTTTCTGGCAAAACCATTGATGCATCATATACCATAATGTCTGTGCTGTTCAACTCCCAAGGTGATTGTCACCCTCAAAGGAAGGAAATCACAGATGGAAATCTTTTGTCTTTCTTGGGTAGCAAATAAATTGCATCCATTACTTCTGGAAAAATGGATTTGAAGCTGTATTACTTAAAGAGACCCTATAAAGATGGAAATTTGAATTTTTCTCAGTAATCTAAAGATGATGAACAGTCAGTATCTTGAAAATGACCTGTCTCTCCTTAGGTCCTATGAAATTACTTTCTCCCTCTTGGGCCATCTGGTATTGGCATTACATCTTCATGTGGTTTTTCACTCAAGACCAGATCTTCACCCACACTCTTTCATGCTGAGATTTACATCCCAGCAGTGTTTGGTCCATCCTTTCCAATCTTCCTTCATATTCTTGAATCACCAAAATATCTCTGAACAAGAAAAGCTTTTTTTCCCTCATCTTTTTTCTCATATAGAATCTCTGGGCATGAAATCATCATACATAAACTGTGTACTTATTTTACTTTTTATTTACTCATGGGTATTGGTTGCTATTTGAGTAAACAGTAGAACTGTTCTTTGTAGAATTATTCTCTTCTATTTGTGTCAACAATGCCAACTTTTAGTTATAACCTACTTAAAGATAGAAAGTATATTCTCCAGCTAGTAGTTTTCAAAAATGGCTTATAGGAATATCCTCTGAAATAGATAAAAATACTAGAGCTCATATATTTAGGTTACATATACACACAAAATACCCATATGTTTATGTGCACACATATAAATGTAAATGTATACACAAATATGTAAATAGCCATATGTACATGTATATGCATATGTATATGTATGTCTATTTTAATGTTGATCTTTGTTTTTTATTTTTATATATATTTTAAAAGATATACAAGATTTTGTACAGTGATGACTAAATATAGTTAGCTTATATTTGAAAAGCTTTTTGGTAGGGATACATGGTCAGATACTGTCTACATCATCATAAATACGCTATGGCTAAATACCATTAGATAAAGAAATAATGGTGTTGACAACATTTACTCATTGCCTATCTTTTGGTGCTCTTAAGATTTTGTCTAATTATAAAATGGTCTTCAATACCATTTTTCAACAAATAAAGGACAATTCTCAATAACTCCCTTTCAGCAATCTCTGTTTTGAATCATTTCAGAGAAGATAGAGAATAAATGAGATTGGTTGTTGCCAGGTGATAAAAGCTAGGGACCACTAAAATTTCCAAGCACGCCCCACCCCAATTTTTTCCCCCAGTAATGCATTTACTCCATGGCTTGGTAAATCTCTTTCAGAGATGTGATTTAGCAACCTCTGCAATGTACCCAAGGCAGAGCTCCACTCATGTTCTTCTTGGTGATAACAAAGCCATGTTTAGATTGGTTAGTAGTTGATGTTGAGCCTACTACCAAGGTTGAGGTTGATCTGGGAAAGGACTGGCACAATGAATGGTTGATGTTCAGCTCCTCTTGACCTAGCTACCAAACATACCTTGTCAGACACAGATTATGCCTCTCATGTAGATAAATACAAGAGGAATACAATGCCAGGGAAAGGGACAGCCAGAGCAGTAACACCAAGGAGGAAACTACCTTTTTGTTTCTGAGCCCTCCTCTGGAGAATCTTCTGCCAGATTGACAGTGACCGTAGCATGAGATTTGTGTTTCCTGTGGTGGTAAATGTTCTATACTACCAGACCTCTTCCTTTATTGGGGCCCCTGCCTCCTTCATCGCTACCTCTGGTGTCTGCCATATTGGGCTTGACTTATTCCAGACTTTCTGAATCTGTCGTCAGCAAAACTAATAGCTCCCCTGATCCCCTCAAAGGAGCTCTTTATCTTATAGTTAAAATCCTGGTAATCTCTCTGTGTAAGCAATGATAAATAAAGAAAACTGATCTTTTGGTCTTGTCAAAAATGCTTGAAGGCCCATGGGTAGACACGGAAGATATCAGCTGATATTTTGGCGCAGATCTGGAGTCATCATACACAATGAGAAGAAAAAGGGTTAAAATGTTAACAATAGGGCAAGATCACCCCTTAGGTGATCACCTATAGGTGATTTTATTTTTCTTTGTATGCTAAAACTCAAATTCTCTACAATAAGTGTATTTTTATTTTAAATCAGAAGAAAATGTGTAGTGTTAAAATATGTACTAAAACCAAGAATATGGTGAATTAATTTTAAATAAATATATACACATATATAGAAACCCCAAAGAAATCAAGGTTGCCAGAAATCACATAGGGTACCTTTATTCAAATTTGAAACATGAGCTATAACTCTTTTTCAGATAATCATAGAGTAGAATGACAGAACAAACTTGTTTTATGGATGAGAGAAAATAGTTTTTTTCCCCTCTGTTAGATAATTTCTCTCTTTTTAACCAAGATTGTAATTCCAGAATATCTACTTCTCTATTTCTCCTACCTTTTATTTTTCCATGATTGCAATCACCTGTAATTACATGCACCAGGGAACAAAACAGGCAAAACAAACAAACAATAACAAAAAAAAAAAATGGGCTCTTGTGGACCTTAAATTCTAGTAGGTGGAGAATAAATATAGCAAATGGATAAAAATACAGTATCTAGATCCCATGGAGAAAATAGAGCATAGAGGAAGAGATCAAGAAAGAGCAGACTGTTGCTATAACAAAATGTCTGAGACAATAGAAAAAAAGAGAATTTTCTTTGGTTCACAGTTTGGGAGGCTGTGGAGTTCAAGAACTTGGAACAGGCATCTGCTCAGTGTCCAGTGACGGCCTTCTTGCTGCATAATTAATGGTAGAAGGCATCACATGATGAGATAGAAAAAGAGTGCTAGGTCTCTCTTCCTCTTCTTAAAAGGCCACTATGTCATCCTTGGAATCACACTCTCATGACCTCATTGGTATGATTTGGATATGTGCTGTCTCCCAAAAGCTCATGTTGTGAGACAATGCAGGAATGTTCAAGGGTGAAATACTTAGATTATAAGAGCTGTAACCTAATCAGTGGATTAATCCATTTGATGGATTAATATTTTGAAAGGATTATTGGATCATAACTATAAGCAGGTGGAGCATGGCTGGAAGAAGTAAGTGTGTACCCTTGGGATTACATTTTATTCCTGGCCCCTTGTTTGCTCTCTCTGCTTCCAAGTTGCCACAAGCTGACAAGTTTTCCTCTGCCATGCTTTTCTGTAATGATATTCTGCTTTATCTCAGGTCCAGAGCAATGGAGTTGATTGACCATAGACTGAGCCTCTGAAACTGTGAGCCCCTAAATGTTTCCTCCTCTAAGTTGCTCTTGTCAGGTCACAGAGACAAAAAGCTGGCTAACATACTCAATCTAATCTTAGTTACCTTCCGAAGGCCTCACTTCCAAGCACTATTAACATATGAATTTGGGGATTAAGTTTCTAACACATGAACTTTAGGGGAACATGCACAAATCATAGCAGGGGATCTGGATCAGACTTATTGGGAAGGTATCTTTAATAAGTTTAATAAGGTATCTTCAATAAGTTTCCAAAAACTTGCAAAAGGAAAGTGGGGGTTGGTCAAGCAAAGAGAATGATCTCAGCAGACAGAGTAAATGGTACAATGATACTGAGAGGAACAGTAGCATAGCTGAGTGGATCATGGGGATGCCATAAGGAAGATAAAGTCAAAGAGATCATGAGGTAGATGGGTATGGATTACATAGACTATCCTAGGCCATAGTAGGGGTCTTGACTTTTACTCTATAGAAATGAGAGCAGTTGTAGAATTTTAAATGGAGAACTGGCATGACCTGACTTGAAAGAATGACTCTGGCTGTTATGTTAAGACCAGATTGAAGGGGAGACCAGGCAGGAAGAAACTGTAGACCAAAATGGTAGCAAAGAAAGTGGTGGGATGTGATAAGACTCTGGATGTATTTGGAAGCTAAAGCTAACAGATTTTGCTAAGAAATTGGAGGTGGAGTATAAGAGAAAGGGAGAGAACAAGGATGGGGCAGTCCAAAGAATTCTGGACTGAGCAAAAGAGTTTTGGACTGAGCAACAGGTAGCACGAAGTTTCTATCAACTAAATTCGTATGTTTTTGTTTCTGGAACAGAAGAGTAAAGTTCTGGAAGGCAATGACCAGTATCATGTGATACTGTAAGCTTCATAGAATTGAGAATGACAGTAAAAATTATGTCTACATATAAAGTCAAAAATTCCCCTCATTTATGTGCAGCCTGCACAGGAGCACTAACTAGCCTTTTGCATCTCACAGGAACAACTGGTTCTACTCTGTGGTTAACCACTCATCACTCTACATCCCTGTCTTGGTTGGCACCCAAAGCAGATACTTCCGGGCACCCATCAGTTCCTCAATAGGTTCTAGGATGACCTGTGGATGGCTGTGAGGGTGGGTTACTTCTTATCTGTTCTGGTTATCACTTTATTTTTTAAAAATATGTACAAGTCCAAGAGAGGAAAGGGATTGAGAGAGACTATCAGGTCTCACCCTTAGTCTAACTATCTCGTTCTCTTGTACTATTAACAATGCAGGCTTAATCTATAAGGCATGGGTCAAAAGTTTTTCACAGGGGTCAAGTCCAAAACAAATGAGTAACATTGGCCATATATCACTCATGTACTGGGAAGTAAGTAGCTCTGATTATGGCAAACTGAAGAGTCTCAGGTGATTGCTGCTATGGAAATGTAGGTAAATAAATAATGTTTGTATGAAAGGACTGTAGTCTATATCCATTTTCTTGCCCAGGCTTGGGCCAGCAGAGCAGCCCCAGCAAGATCTTTCTTTAGTCCTTTGAAGACTCCTCTTTCTGGCTTTCCTATTCTCCTTTCATGGCCCTTTCATTAATGTGTCCTTTGCTAGTGGTTCTCATACCCAGCCAATGTTTCCTGACTCTTGACACTCCCTTATAGAAATAATCAGGTCCTAGAACTTTTCACCCATTTATGTCTTACTAATTCTGTTTTTATAGATGTTTGCTGTATTTCTCTATGAAGGAAAAACAATTCACATGTTTTTCATTTAATATTATAAAAATTTCTTAATTAGTACTCCCTAAAGTAGGCTGCAAGAGAGTCTTTAGCAAGCCAAAACTTAAGAATCAAACTCTCATTTTTTGCCAAGAAGACGGGCAGAAGTAGAATCACATTTTTCAAAATATGTGTTTTTCTTCCTTCTAGGAGGTTAAGCATCTTTCAAGTGTTCATTGATTGTTTTTGCTTCTCTGGAGTAACTACACCTATATTTTGACTTTTCTTCTATTGTGGGATTTGTCTGCCTTTCCTCTAGCAGTGTGTCTGTGTGTGTGTGTGTATATACATATATATTATATATAAATATTTTAATTTTATTGGCACATTATACTCACACAAAATAGTGGGATTCATTGTTACATATTCATATATTCATACATGCACACAATATAACAACATAATTTGTTCAGTTTGTCTCCAGTACCTCCCTTTTCCTCTCTTCCTCCCTCCCCTAGGTCCCCTTCTTCTATTTTACTGATCTCCTTTCTATCTTGATGAGTTCCCTTCCACATCTTTTTTTTACTTTTTTAAAAAAGTTTTTATTTTTAAAAATTTATTTATTCTAATTAGGCATACATGACAGCAGAATGCATTTTGATTCATTGTACACAAATGGGGCAAAACATTTCATTTCTCTGGTTGTACATGATGCAGACTCACACCATATGTGTAGTCATACATGTACCTAGGGCAATGATGTTCATCTTATTCCACCATCTTTCCTACCCCCATGACTCCTCCCCTCCCCTTCCTACCCTTTGACCATTCTTTCCATGCCCCTTCCTCCATTATAAATCAGCATCCACTTATCAAAGAGAACATTTGGCCTTTGTTTTGGGGGGATTGGCTTACTTCATTTAGCATGATATTCTCTAACTCCATTCATTTACCTGCAAATACCATAATTTTATTCTTTTTTAATGCTGAGTAATATTCCATTGTGTATATATACCAAGTTTCTTTATCCATTCATCTGTTGAAGGGCATCTGGGTTGGTTCCACAGTCTAGCTATTGTAAACTGAGCTGTTATTATCTTTTTTTAACAGTCATATATATTGCAAATATTTTTCCCAGACTAGTCTGTATTTGTGTGTGTGTGTGTGTGTGTGTGTGTGTGTGTGTAATATTGCTTATGGCATCTTTCATTCTGAAGATACCTTTTTTTTCTGTTAGAGTCATCAAATCTGATTTTCTTTTCCCTTGTAGTTCTGGATTTTGTGTCTTCCTTAACAAGATTGTTATCCAGCTTATGAAGATAATTTTCTTCATTTTCTTCTAATTTGTGTATAATTTTGGTCTTTACATTTAGCCCTTACATCCATCTGACAAATATTTTTATATGCTGTGAAATATGATCATAGTTATTGTTTTGAATAGCCACTATTATTTCCTTAGGGAAAAAATTCATTGGTTCCCACTAATTAAAAATGTGGCCACCTTCTTATATTAAATTCTAGCCCCTTAATTCAACAACAAACATTTATGGAGCTTTGCACTAAGGCTCAGAGCCGGAAGAGTAACAGAGTTCCTGTTTCCATCAATATGAAGCTTGATTACAATTTGTTAGATATCTTCTTTTACAAATGTATTGAATAGTCAGTTCTTTAAGAATATTTAATATCTGTCAATAGTTGCTCCAAATAAACCAATAATTTAAGATCTTAATACCCATAAAACAGGAAAAACAACAACAACAAAAGGATTATCCATAAGAAATTCCCCACTTTACCAGTCCTCCTTATAATCCTGTTCTGTTTTCTCTCCACTCTTGGGAAAAGCATTCATCTTTCTGTTAGCATTATCAACAAGGGCACAAGTCAGGAACTGACTTTGGTAACCATATTTGTTTCCCATCTTTCTCACTGTGCCTAACACATTCAGGAGGAGAGAGAGAGAGCGTTGCTCACATGGCTACATGTGACCACAAACAAAGATGTTTCCCTGTTTCCCTTGCTTTTCCTCACAGCATCCAAGTGAAAAGGGTTATTTTCACATTAGACCCAGGAAAAAAAGAAATAAATTTTTCACTAACTTAAGAGAAATGTCTACAAGATATGATTATTCTTTTAATAAATAGATTTAAATGCATTTGGATAAATTGATCTTAAATTTTTGACTTGAATTTGAAATTCATCAGTAGATGAACTCTTTGTTATCAAAGTATAACAGTATAAAGTATAAGGAGAATTGTAGCAGGTTTTGTAATTCATCAAAGATTTTTTTAGGAGCATTCCTTAACTACTATTGAAACCTGTAAGGGTCCAAACTAAAAGTTCTATAAACTGAGTTGTTCAAAAAAATTATCAGGATTCCATGGTGCTATGGTTTGAATATATGAAAGCCCAAGTGTAGATTTTTTTCTTCCTCTCTGTTATTCCTCATGAACCTTGCTTTCTACTAAGGCAGGACAACAGAATAGAAGCTTGCTATGTACCTAAAGTTTAGGAAGGAGACACATTATTTGGAGAATACCTAATGATGTTCATGATCTCAAGGGCTCCATCTATAGTTTTTGTAAGGGTAGTTGACTGGCTATTCTGAAAAGCTGCTCTGCCTCTCATCTCCACTACTCTTTCCCATTCCTACACAACCCTTCATTCACCAGTGGATTCCAACTAAACAGAGAAGATGGACACCAGAGGCAGAGAGGATGGACTCTCTGAGACCTGACACACAGGAGGAAGCTCCAAGGATATGGAGACACAGTGCCCACTGTAGGACTGGGAATGACAAAGGCAGGAGTCAAAGACCAGGGCCCTTCACCCCAAGGTGAACTCCACAGCTGCTTCAGTTCTTCCTCTACCAGTTGAAAACATCCTCCAAGAGGCAGGGTCATTTGTCACTGACCATGCCCATTTGTTCTTTCTCATTCAAAGAAAATATGTTAAATTCATTTGAGGAACTTTAACTCAAGTAAAGTTTTCACTGTTTACAAAGCCTTTTAATACCCTCTATTATGCTTCACAGTTAAATATAATTCCCTAATTTATGTTTATTATCTTCTGAAGGGATGCGTTTGACTGGTCTTTTACAATATGAAAAGCCTTCACAATTTTCTGGAAAATTCCGGGCCACAAATGTCTTTTTCTTTTTGGTTATCTCATTACACTTTTGAAAACTGACTTGAATTTATAAATCTAGATATTTCTCCTTCACCCATTTGCTGTGTCCTCAAGATACCCTAATCATATAGTAAATAGAGGAATTTGCTGATGTTTACTGTAATTGAGACACATCATGCAGAGTAAATGGCCATGTGCTCTGTAGGCTTTTCATCTTTAATGGTATAGAGGTTTTTAAAAATATATTTAATAAAGGACTTGTATCATCAGAATATATGGAGAATCTTATAACTCAGTAATAAAAAGTCAAAGAACCATATACGAAAGTGGGAAAAGACTTGAACAGATACCTCACTAAAGAAGATATATGAATGGCAAAAAGTATAGAGATTTGGATCCTGGGGGAAAAAAAAATTCAAATCCCCTTAGAATAAATGACTCCAACTAGAGAGCAATGTATTGACTGGAAGGAACGGAAAGGATAGAAAGGACATATCTCCAAAATTTCAGTTTTTAAGCCCAAATCATTTCTTGAAAGCCTTCTTTGAAAATATACTCTATTGCCATATGTATCAAAAAATAACAAATAAAGTAAATAAAAAGAAAGGCTCCTTTGGGTGGGAGGGCTTATTAATTTTTAAAAAAATTTCTTGAGTTTTTTTCCAGGTCCTACTTCCTGAGAAGCTGCTAGGTCATCAATTCCCCAACACACAAAAAAGTCACTGAAATTCCCAAGGCATCCAGAGAACAAAGAGGAGCCTGCCTCATGCTGATAAATTACTTGTGTTAGCACCTGTAAGTCTGTTTTGCATCCCATTTGAACCTTTACTTGCTGTTGATAACAGCCACAGAAAATGAACTCTGACAGCAGATTGTGATTTTACAGTATCCAGCAGCAAAGCCCAGCTAATTGTGAGCATATGATTTCACAAGCACCAAATATTATATTTGGTCTCTGGCTCTGACAAACCTACATTCAGCAGTTGCTAATCACTGAGGCATTAATTGCTTTTCTCCCAGGACTTAAGATGAAATTTTCTTTCTAAAAAGTAACTTCTGCAAAGCTGAGAAGTCATTGTTTTTTTGTGGGATTGTGCCTGTGGAGGTGTTTTCTGCTCCAAGAAAAAACAAGAAACTACTGGAACAGCAAACAAAGGCCCCTGTGCTGGAGCCCGGCAGAAAGGCAATTCCGGTGGTGTCTAGTTTCAAGCTAGAATACTAAGATCATAATTTCAGGCCATGGATGGCTCTCCCAGATGTCTTTGGTCAAGTTAATCACAGTTTGCCTGAAGGTTGAGTTTTCAGGTAATCCATCATGGCATAATTGTAAATCAAGAGCTCCTTCTAGCTGAAAGTTGGGAGTTTTTAGCTCAGCTTGAGAATGAGGATATTTAACACAAGGTTCCTAGTCTCTATCTTTTTAGTTTTGCAACTGAAGCCAATTAAATGACTCTTTAATAAATGCAGTTGAAAGCCCAAAAATTTACATGTCAAAGGGACACATCAATTTATAGTCAGCAAGAACATGTAATGTTTTGAGGACTCAGTGAAACCTGGTCTTGCCATGGGCCTTCCCCTGACTGAAGATTTTTATCCTAGAAGGTAAGGTGTTTACACCACATTAAGTGAATCCTCAGTCAGGCCCCAAGGAGGTGCAGAGGAAAGTTATTGTCATTGGGAGCAGGGCACATTTTCCTTTCTCCTGACTTTTTGTCCGAAGTCCCACACACCATTAATCTATGTTGCTTTTCTCCACACTCAAGTTAATCTTTTCTCTGATTCACATTTAATTCCCATATAGATTTAGAAAGCCATGCATTGAAGAAATAACCTCTAGTCTACAGTGGAAGTTCTCTGTGCTTGTTGTTCAAAACGTTACATATGTGGAATCTGGTAGAACACATTTAAAATTTTATACACACACACACAGAGTTTTATAAATGTTTCACATGCACAGCCAGCATTTGAATTCTAATCTGGCTATCTTCAGAGATCTTCAGAGATAACTTCTATGTATGGGTTATGTGGCAATCACTTGGTATTTATATTTTACCATTACCCATTCTGACCTCCTTGCATGGCACACCAACTAGGAAGTGCTGCAAAGGATTGACATAGCACCTCCAAAAGCTTTGGCCCATCTTCACACCATAGGAGGTACTGATTGGTGTCTGTCCCAACCTGAGCTTCTCAAAAGCATTTCTTGCAGCCAGGGCAAAACAGAGTGTTCAAGAAGGAGAATAAGAACCTGACTTTTTTTTTTTTCATGTTATGCTTTCCCAGGGATAGTTATAGATATGTGTGAGACAGACTCAAAATCTTTATTTTTTGAGATCACAAAACCATGTCACTATTTTTTCAGAAGGAAATAGCAGTAGTGTTTGTAACTCAAGGCTATCAGAATTAAGGTAGTCATCTCTATGAGTTTCCCAGATCTCGAAAATTATATGTGCATTTCCCTGCATTTTATCCAGGAATATTTGCAACTATAGAACCCCAGCTAAACTTCAAAGTCAATTCTCAATCTTACCCACTTTTCTTCTTCGTGCTTTTTTTCTTCTCTCAGCCCACATCAATTTTTCCCCCACTGGAATTCTTTAATTCTTTATTCCATTCAATCTTTTCCCTAGAATAAGAGGCATTTTTCTTCAATTTCCCTGTGTTGCTACTTCTGCAAGAATCATTTCCACACACTGCTAAGTGCCTTGGAGAAAAACATCAGACAATAGGATGCATCTCTTCCCAGCTCTCCTGCCTCTGGTCTTGCCATGCCTCGTTAATTGATCACTGTACTCGTAAGGTGTAAACTTACCCTAGCACATTCTCACAAGGCAGCTGCTACTATTATCAGACTAAATGCATAAGATGAAACAATTTTCATCACAAATCCAGGTGACACAACAACAATAGCACAATCTAAGAGTTTGTCTTCATTTTTTGGTACTGGAGAGTGAATCCAAGGGTATGAAACAACTGAGCCACATCTTCAGCCCTTCTTTGTATTTTATTTAAAGAGTCTCACTGAGTTGCTTAGCACCTTGCTAAGTTGCTGAGGCTGGCTTTGAACTTGTGATCCTCCATATTCAGCTTCCTGAGCCACTGGGATTACAGGTGTGCATCGCCATGCTTGGCAGAGAGTTTGACTTTTTAATATTCTGATCATTGCTGTCTCTGGCAAAGTTTCTTTCTCCCAGTCTCCTTTCGAAATTCCTTTCTTGCATAGTTGGAATACAATAGGCCGTGCTTATGAGAATTCGTGGATGGCATGGAGAATCGACTAACTCATCACTGGGAATAAAGGAACTCCCATCCTCAGTTCCCTGTCCTTCCTTTGGTCAGATACCTTCTGTTTGGGGAAAGTTGGAAACAGAAAAACAAAAACACCAGTCTGACACTTATTCTAAGGGTATAGAGAGGAAAACCCCAAACTTAGTTTCTCCTGTACTCTTACTCAATAATCAACACAGATGAATGAGTTCTGTAACCTCGCGTGTGTGGAGATTCTTTCATCCACACCAAGAAAGTAGACCTTCTGCAGAAGATGACAGTAGCAGTGTGTCCTCTCATTCATTTTAGTTCTGACACTGTCTACCTGGAAGTAGCATCAGATATAAAAGGTTAAGGGTTCTGTCTTGCAGGACTGCCCCATATACTAAATAAAATTCACAAGTTTGGGCCTCTAGAGCCTTTGACCAATAGGCTACAAATCAGGTTTCCCGCATCCTCACCTCAGATTTAATTTATTTGCTGGAGTGGCTCACACAATTCAGGGAAACACTTTTACCAGTTTATTATGAAGGATAGAGATGAAAAGATGCATAAGATGAGGTTTGTGGGAAGGACACAGCTTTCATGTATTCTCTGTGTGCACCACCATCCAGGAAACTTGACATATTCCCCTATCCTAAAACTCCCCGAACCTAGTCTTTTTGGTTTTATTAGAGGCCTTATTGCATTGGTGGCACAGTTTTATTAGAGGCCTTATTGCATAGACATGATTTATTAAATCATTAGGTTTTGGTGATCAGTTCAAACCTTAGTCTGTCTTCCCACCCTGGAGGTTGTGGTGGTGTTAACATTCCCAGCCCTCTCATCATGATGGCTTTTCCTGTGACCTGCTCCTACTTTGAATCTACCCAAAGGAGAATGACACTTATCATTTCAAAGGTCCCAAGGATTTTAGGAGTAGTATGCCAGGAAGCCAGATGAAGGCCAAATACATATTTCACAATGTCACACCAATTAGAATTTATTTCCCATAAAGAAGAAGAATCTTTCCCTAAACTATAAAGATAGTTTTCTGAAATAACTTTTTTTTCTGATTTAAGATCCCATTGCTGCCCATACATTCAGAAATCAGGAGAGTTTTAACTGCATGTTTTCTTGATTAGATTATTTGAATGCAGGTCAATGGTGGGGAATAGGGACCTTCTCACCTTTGTACAAAGTTAAAGAGAGCCCATTGGAAATAGCAGTGGTTAAGTATTATGAATATTTTCAGACAAGGAAGAAAATCCATTTGCTTTTTGGGGATAGGGTATGTGTGCATGTGTGTGTTTGTGCATGTATGTGTGTGCATGTGCATGTATGTAAGTTGCTGGCACAGTTATTTAGGGAGTAGGCAGAGGGGACTAGATGCACTAAGGGGAGTAACCTGCTCTCTGCATTCTGATCTCTTTCCTCTTTCTTCTAGGTATTCTCAAAACTATTTTATAGCTCATTGGGAAAAGAAAAAGAAATGTCTCTTATTAAATTTCTAGGGGTAATAGAACAAACACTATTTCTTCAAACTGGCTACCATCTCTATCCAGAGTTTCTCTTCCTCAAGGATCAAAGCTCAAATGGAGAATAAGTAAGTAGCAAAATGTACTAGTGTCTCACATTGTTGTTTTGTCAAGTATTTCATTCATGTTCTCTTTTTAGCTCTTCACAAAAGAATAGTTACTTTTTCTTAATAAAAACAAATTAGGTTTTATTATGGCAGCTTTCTATTTTTGTAACATGATGACTGAGTTGAACAGGATTGAAGTACAGTAGTAACTGATCTCCCCTTCTTTCTGAATGAGTGAGCAGCTGATTAAATATTGACATCAGCATCCTTGAGCATATCTGAGTGAGTAGTGTTTGGTAACTGCCTCTGTTTGAAATGATGCTGTATTTTGGTTGTGATCTGAAGCTTCAAAGCTCTACTTGGCATCTCCTTTCTTCCAAGGAGCGTTCACCATTCAAACATGACAGATTTGGTAAAATGCTAGTTAGGTTGAGTCTTTCTTGCCTCCACTTGATCACCTTTTTATGAATCCAATGGTTGTTTTGTTTTGTTTTTTCCTGAATTTTTTTAAAAATGTTTTTTAGCTGATTTTCATGAGGAGAATGAGTACTTGAAACTGTGCCACCAATGAAAGGAAATCCTAAGGAAGGAAGTACATTTCTTTAGAACTGTGTCATACCACTGTTTGGGGCCTCTGCTGGAAAAGTAGAATTAAGTCTCAAATAATTGCCTTTCAACTGTATCCTCTAATATTATTGATGTAGGACAGTACTATATCATACGCTGTGACTATAAAACCTCTGTACCTGCTTTATGATATCCAGTAGTGAACTTGCTTTATCAGAGCTATTTTTAATGATGTTACTCTAGAATGTTTTCTTTTCAGCTAATGATTGAAAAGCTGATCATAATAAAAAAAAATGGTGCCAGCTATCACAACAGTAATAGAATTTTGCTATTTTCTCGGGTTTTGTTTGTTTTTATTTTTTTACATCCCTGTCCCCTTTTTCTTAATGGAGTATGCTTGATGTCTCTATAATTTTGTTCAGATGACTGCAGAACCTGGAAAAGCTGTTGTTGCTATTGACGTACAACATGTCACTATTACTGGTCTACACACACACACACACAAACACACACACACACATATATAATTTGAATTTTTGGAAACTTTGGCTGTGTTGTCAACTTTGGAAAAAAATATCCCAGTTTACTGTGTTGAGTTGGCATCATACTGAAATTAACAGCCAAATTGGTCCAGAAATGTTAAACTCAATTTTTTTCCACACATACAGGGGTAAACACACTGTATTAAATATGTAAGGTCTTATTTCATGGGTTTGATTATAGAAACTAATAAAGTATTCTCTAAATAATGAAAAAAATTAGGAATTGAAAAAACTTCCTCAACAAGATTAAGGTCATTTGCAAATCACCCACAGCTAACATTATACTTAATGAATCCCCACTAAGATCAAGACTAAGACAAATATGTCCACTCTTAACCCTGATATTCAACATTGTATTGGAAATTTTATATGAAGCTATTGAGAAATAAAAAGAAAAAATGTATCTGAACTGAATGGAAAACATAAACTATATTTTGAAATGACAAGATATTATACATAGACAATTGCAGAGTTCACTAAATACTAATACAAATAATAAATTAATTCTGAAAGATTGCAGGATACAGGATCAATCTGCAAGATCCATTTGTATCTCTAGATATTACAATCCAAAAATAAAATTATACAAACAATTCCATTTACATTAGCATCCAAAACAAAACAAAACAAAACCTTGGAAAAATTTAGCTGAGGAGAAAAACTTGTACAGTTACAATTTTACAAATTATAAAATACCATTGAAATAAATGAAAGAACTTTAAATAAATGTAAAGGCATCCCCTATTCACAGATTAGAAGAATTATTACTTTTAAAATTTAAATGTTTCCCAAATTCACCTACAGATTGAACAAAATTCCAACTTTGTATTGTGCAGAAATTGACAAACTTATCCTAAAATTTGTATGGAAATCACTTGGAGTAAGCCAAATTGAAGGTTAAAGATATAATACTTTATGAAACTGGAATAACTTCAGACATGATTTTCAAGATCAGGGTCCTCCCAGGGCACCTTACTTCTGACCAGCTGACCACAAATTTGAGGGGGCTCCCACAACTGCTTTAGGATTTTTATAACTTCTTAGAATAACTCACAGATCTCATAAAAGTACTATACTTATGAAAAGTGTTTTAATAGAGTAAATAATTATTTCCATTATTCACAAAATAGAACTGGCCAAAGTAGGAAATACATGTACCAAAGTCTGGGAGCATTCCCAATGTTTATCTTCTATCTTCCTAAAGAATGAAGAGCATTCCAGGCATCAAAATGTGCCAATACTATTCAAAAAGCTTTGCCAACCTAGGAAGCTCATTAGTTTCAGTGTCCACAACTTTTACTGAGGCTTCTTTACATCAGTGTGATTAACTGAAACATTGGCTACATGATTGAACTCAAATACAGATCCCAAAGGTCAAGACGATAGTGCGTGGCTCAAAACTCCAACCCTTGAATCACACGGTTGGTCTTTCTGGCCTCCATTTTGAGATTCTGAGTCATCCCCCATTCTGACATTCTAATTTAGATCTGGAATGTCCCCCAATGGCTCATGTGTTGAAAGCATGTTTACCAATATAGTAAGTTTCAAAGGTGAAACTTTGATCAATGATTGGATCACGAGGGCTCTGATCTCATCAGCAGATTAACGCATTTAATGGATTAATAATTTAAATGGCCTTACTGGGAGATGGTGAAAACCATAGGTACGTGAGGCATGGCTGTAGGTCAGTGAGGGCCTGGCCTTGGGGATTGACTGTATCCTGGTTCCATTATTTTCTGGCCCCCCAACACTTTCTGGCTGCTATGAATTGAGCAGCTTTCTTCCACCATGCTTTTTCACCATGATGATTCTTTCTGGGAGCCAACCAACCATGAAGTGAATCCTCTGAAATTGTGAGACATAATAGATCATCTTCTAAATAGTTCTTGTAAGGTATTTTGGCCACAGTGACAGAAAGCTGACCAAAACATCCACCTAAAATAAAGTAATGGTTCACCAGGAGTTACTTTGTTATCATAAATTATCAGGTATGGTCCAAGGGCCCACCATGACTAACAAAAACACTCCTATAGTCTGAAATATTCCAAGAGTTCAGAGGTTAATTCTCAGGAAGTGAGGACAGAGGTCAGTCACATTCTTTATTATTAAGAAATGCAAAGGACCTTCAATATCAAAAACAATGTTAAAGAGAATATAGAAGACTCCAAATTTCTTATTTTAATACTTAGTTCAAAGCTATAATAAAGAAGATACTGGCCCAAGAATAAACACAGATCAGAGAAATGAAATTAAAAATTTGGATGTTCACCTACAACCCCCCAAAACCCTTATTACCTTTATGGACAATTGATTTTCTTCAAGGGTGTCAAGATAATTTAATAGAAAAATAATAGTATTTTCATCAAATGATGCTGATAAAACTGAATATTTACAAGCAAAAGTATGAAGTTGGACACTTTCCTCACACTGTATAAAAATTGGTCAAATGTATCAAAGAACTAAATGTAAAAGATAAAATTGCAAACCATTTAGAAAAAAAATCATAGGGGAAAATCTTTAAGACTTTATATTAGGCAATGGTTTCTTAGATGACATCAAAAGCTGAGAAAAAAATGATAAATTGAGTCAATGAAAATTAAAAACTTCTATGATTCTAACAGCAGCATCAAGAAAATGAAAAAACAAACCACAGAATGGGAAATATTTTGCATATTACAACTACTAAAAAACTTGAATGCATAATATATAAAGAACAGTTACAATTCAACAATAAAAAGACAAATAATCTGACTAAAAAGTAAGCAAAATATTTCATTTAGACATTTCTTCTTTGAAGAAATATACAGCCAGGTGTGGTGGCACAGGCCTGTGATCCCAGTGGCTCTAAAGCCTGAGGTTGGAGTTCAAAGCCAGCCTCAGCAATTTAGTAAAGTCCTAAGCAACTTAGTGAGAAAAAGTGAAAAAGTGATTGAGGATGTGTATGTGTCTCAGTGGTTAAGTGCCTCTAAGTTCAATCCCTGGTACCAAAAAAAAAGAAAAGAAAAGAAAAAAAAGAAAAAGGAAAAGGAAAGAAAGAAATACACAAATGACTAGCAAGCACAGGAAAAGATGCTTAGCATCATTAATCACTATGGAAATGTGTATCAGAACCATGACAAAATACCATTTCACAACTATGAAGATGGCTAAATTTTTGAAGAAGAGAGAAAGAAGGAGAAAAGAAAAAGAAAGAAGTATTGATGAGAATATGGAGAAACTGAGGTTTCATGCAGTATTGCTTTGTTGTAAAATGTTACAGCCACTTTGGAAACATTTCAGAAGCCTCTTAAAATGTTAAATATAGAATTAACTTGTGATCCAGAAATTCCACTTCTTGTTTTATACCTGAGGGAACTTAAAACACAAATGCACACAAAGACTTGCAAATGAGTGTTCATGGTAGTATAATTCTTTTTTTTTTCTTTTGTACCAGGCATTGAACCCATGGGGGCTTAGCCACTAAGCCAGATCTCCAACCCTTTTTTATATTGTATTTAGAGACAGGGTCTCACTGAGTTGCTTTGGGCACTGAGGCTGACTTTGAACTTGAGATCCTCCTGCCTCAGCCTCCTGAGCTGCTGGGATTACAGGCATGTGCCACCACACCTGGCAAATGGTAGCAAAATTCTTAGTAGTCAAAGAATAGAAATCATCCAAAAGTACTTCAACTGATAATTGGAAAAACAAAATGTGGTATATTGGTACACAATGGGATATTGTTCCGTCATCAAAAGGAATAAAATTCTGATAAATGCTCCACCATCAAACCTTAAAACCATTGTGCTTAAAGAAGTCAGACATGAAAAAGGAGGGGATATGACAAAAATAGAAGAAAAACCAATAGAGTAGAGGAAAGGAATTGAGAGGGAGGAAGGAGAAGAGGGAATGGAGAAGTATTGGGGAACAAAATCTACCAAATTATGCTATGGCCATACAAATACACTAAAACAAATTCCATGTACATATAGGTAGATATGTATGTGTGTTTATATATAATTATGATGTACTAATTAAAATAACAATAATAATAATAGAAAGAAGATTACTAGAGTGAAGCAAGTAGATCAGGCAAGATACTGAGAAATGAGAGTGATCAAATTATTTTATGTGCATGTACAAATATCACATCACAAATCTCAGAATTCTGTATAATTATAATGCACCAATAAAATAAAATAAAAAGAAGCCAAGCATGAAAGAACACATCATATTTTGGATATTTATATAAAATGTCCAAAATATGCAAACACATGAAGATCAAAAGATTACTGTTGTTGGGAGGTAGAGAAGGAGGCATCATGGAGTGACTGTGAAAGGGTATGTGGTTTCTTTGAGGGGTGAAAAAATATTTTACAATGAAACTCTGGTGATGGCTGCACAACTCTGAATATACTAAATACCACTGAGTCAGTTACTTTTATAAATAGCACATGTTAACTCGTGGATGTTAATAATGAGTCCTTGTGATAAAATAAAGCAGAACCAAACACTGCTTTACTCAGTGGCTGTCAGACCATGCATCTTGATTTTGTGCAATCAAATCTCATTTCTCCACATGGCTGGCTGATGTCCAACTTTGGTTTGTTCTCCATATTTGCCCTTTCCTTATGCTCTGTCATTATTTAAAGAGTCAACTTTTTCTTCTGCTGCTCCTCTCCCTTCTCTAGTCGACCCCCATTAGGCAATATGTCTGCCTGAGCTATTCTTTTGGACCTGCCCCTGGTGATGATTTCACTAGTGTACATGGGCATCACTTTTCCCTTTCCACTCTCCGTCAGAAATAAGAGTTTTACAATACAACACATCCATGGTAATTAGAGTAAAATCATCATACATAGTAAAGATTGAACAGCATGACTGACATATTTAGCAACATTGAGCCTATACACATTCATATAAAAACTTATAAATGATTGTTCCTGGTAGCATGATTCTTAATAGTCAAAGAGTAAAAATCATTCAAATGTCCATCAATTGATAATTGGAAAAACAACTGGATATTGTTCCATCATCAAGATAAAATTTTGATAAGTGCTACAACATCAAACTTTAAAATATTATGCTTAAAAAAGCCAGACATGAAAAAGGAGGGGACTACCATGAACTCTATTGGAAGTAATCTCCTGAGTGTTCTATAGCATAGTAGGTTGACCATAGTTAACAATATTTCAAAATCACTAGAAGAGAGGATTCAAACATTTTCAGGCTCAACACTCTTTAAAAACTTATAAAACATTTCAGACATACAGAAGAGTATGAAGAGTAACAATGATACTCTTGTAATAATTATCCACCGTAAGAAAGAAAACATTAAAAAGTAAGAAAGAAAACATTAAAAATACAGGTGAGCTACCCATGGTCCTTCCACAGCTGAATTCTTGTCTCCGAGTGGGTCATCATCTAGTACGGAGCTTGCTTTTTTTTTCTTTTAGCATGTAACTGCCTTATTTAGGGGTGCACAATTTTATCAGCATAAATAAAGAACAATAAGGATGTTTGATAAAAGAAAAAATGTTTCATGTGGTGTCTCTCAATAGTCATATCATTTATTTATAGGAATCTCACTTAAAAACACATCAGGGAGATCCTAAAAGGAAGTGTCTCCATTTCTCGGCCTTTTCCTACTAGCCATTTGGATTATTTCCAGCTCCCTGATTAGTAAACAATGCCCTAGTAAGTGTATTGTGAGTGTGTGTGTGTGTGTGTGTGTGTGTGTATAGAAGATAGCTAGCTACCTAGATGGAAAATAGATCCTAATGTACTATGGAATTTTATTTCTAAAGAAAAGATACTTCCAATGTATAAGTATAAGGTCAAAGACTGCATGTGTTTTTAATTTTAATAAATATTGTCAGTGTTTCCTTAAAACTATTTATTTACAATCAAACGTTTTTGCATCTGAAGTACTGTTATGGAATCCTTGAGTTACCTGGAACAATTTAAAGATTACTGTTATTATTCCTACCATGGAACAAAATGAGATATATGACTGTGGATAAATATGAAACTATAAAATACATTAGTTTTCTTGTCTATAGTACAAAGGACAGAAATTAAAATGTAGTGCCTGATGCTAGAAAATGAGGTAAGCTTTGTTTTCCTGTTTTTCTAGATTGTTTCTATTTTAATAAAATGGAAATAGGTCTTCCTTAGGGGATTAAAGAAGGATTTATCTAATACTTCATTTTGGTACAGTATAAGCATTAAAAAATGTCAAATAACAGAGGAAAGCCTTTTCTGTTGTCTACTGAAGATACTGGATTCTGTGGAGTTCCAGTTCTTAGGAGATTAAGTGATCCTCTAGCAACACAATATTCTAGCATTTATTTGCACAAAACTTGATCTAACAAATCACTTAAAAAATAAGACAACA